>CABFVZ010005072.1:0-26508 GCA_902151445.1 Timema monikensis
ACTTGGCCGTTAGTAACAAGTGTGCTAAACCTATCAATAATAATAATAATAATAATAATAATAATAATAAAGTCAAATATCATGTTAAATTGAGAAGTTTTCTCAGTACTCAATGGACCAACATACAATAATATTGCCCAGCGCCTGTAAACTAGACTGTTCCGGCTTGAGCACGCGTGCTTGAAATATAGAACCGGTTCCAACTTTCAAGCGTGTCGCTTGGGTCATTCGCCCGTGCGCTCGAATCTGAACACCTCTAATTACAACCAACGTTTTCTATTTTATTTTTTAGTCGCTTAACCAGTTTGGCCGTAAACTATTCCATCGGTTTTTGGGAAGTATTTAATAGTGTCTATACTCTGTCCGTGAGTAGTTTCTATATTAATCATTTTTACTGGATCTTGTCATGTCTTCTATTTAGACTAGTCCTAACACCTAATACTGTGTTTGAGTTTAAATTTTGTTTTTGACATCAATCGTCACACTTAATTTCACGTTCTAGTCCAATAGCTATTCCCCACACCCCTAAGGTGCTTCTTGTCATAATGGACGCGAATGGGAAAGTTTAAAGTGTGATAAGATTATTGTGGTGGTGATAATGTTTATAATAAGAGATAAGTTTGAAGTGAGACCATCTTGTAAGCAACCTGCTTTAGTTTTTTATAGGACTTGTGTCGGTTGTTTACATGAACTTCCTAATTCCCCTTCACGCCTCTTCATGATGGTTTTGTTATTCGGTTTCTACGTACCCAAGCCAATTAATTGATTATACACTGCTCATGGTCCTCAGATCTAATTTATTAATCTGGCCTCAGCCACTACATTTTAAGAGAAAAAAACCCATTAAAATTCCACCAATGAATCCCTATGGAATAGTGGTCCCTTCGGTTAAGGCACACTTATCACGATTACAATCGAGTTAATTATAAGATTTCTTTATTTAATCACCACGAAGTAGCCTGTTTATTGCCTTTAAATGATTTATTGGCTAATCATTCAACATTTATAAAATTGAGTCTTTTTGACATTATAACATTGTTGTTCAAACACGTTTGGCAATGAACCTACTTGACATATTTATTGAGTATTAAATTGATTGAGTCGATTGTGAGAAATCGATGTTATTATTTGGGAGCTAATTCTTTATATCGCTGACAGTGGAAGGGTTAAGACTTCAACCAGTATTCCTTGGACGGTCACACTTCTTATATGAATTATACTATATTTATACCAAGATTTTTACTGCTTATTTGAATTTGAAACAGGTCAATTATGATTAAAAATTGTCACAATTTAATTCAAAAATATAAGAATTAAAATAATCATCAGTCGCAAACACCTTGAAATTGGTAGAAGAAATTATACAATCTTAAACTATTCAAAAAATAATTAATTTTCTCACAAAGTGTCCACTGAAAGTTTTTATAACGTAGTAGATGGATGTAAATTGGTGTGAAACTTTGTCTCTTAACTTATTTGACGAGAAAAAGAATTAGTTTGTATGAAAACAATGTGTTTAGGATTAATACTAGTCCAGAAAGGGATGAGGCTACTGAGTAGTAAAGTATGTTACATAATGATGAGTTACATACCCTGTATTAATCACAAGACCTTGTTAGGATAATAAAGTCTCGTAGATATCGGTGGGGAGTGCATGTAGCGCGAATGGGAGAATCTAGAACCGTGTTCAGAGTATTGATTGGAAAGACTGGAAAGAGACCATTGGGAAGACCTAGACCCAGATGGGAGTACAACATTAGAATAGACCTGAAAGAACTAGGGTATAATCATGGGGAGTGGCTAGATCTAGTTCATGAAAGGAATCGGTAACGTATCTTTGCATTGCGGCAATAAGCTTTCAAGTTTCTGATGCTATAGAGTAAGAAAGTAATTATTGATATACAAATAAAAAAGTTATATGCATAAAATAAATAATATCAATTTTGTCAGTGGCGCTAGATCTTTCTTTTAAAAGTTCAATTTTAAAAATGTTACTTTAACAAATTCGACTTAAATGCCTCGCCCACCTTATGCATAACATTTACGTTAGGTTGGGCCGAATCCTTGTTTCTCGAACCCAAATTGATTTTTTTTTTCGAATCTAGGATTAAAATTGTAATATGTTAAAGTAGAACTATTTAATATATATATATATGTATATGTTGAGGCATTTATATATTATATATATAGGTTGAGGCATTTAGGTTGAGACATTAGAATATCTCAAAAATAAATCGTTTCAGAAAAAAATAGTTTCGAACAGAAATTATTAGTTTTCGAGGGGGAAAGATAGCATCACTAGTTATTTTGATTTGGTCAACAGCTTCGAGGTTATTTCAAGGTCAACTTTTTATTTTAATAAAACCTCTAATTTTGAACGGTACACTATTTTACACAAAATAACAAACAACTTTTGCGTGAAACTTTTTAACATACATTTTTAAAAATAAACTATCATTTTTAATAAAAAAAAATTCATGTAAGAATTTTTTTGCATTATGTTTTTCTTTATTTCGTTAAATGCAATATTATTTATACAATTACTTTAATTATTGTTCATAATCTCTAATCACATCTCTGAAATTTTTTATGAGGTTACCTTAAAGACAAAGTACTCGTATATCAAGGGCTACCAACCACACCAGAAAATATCAAGAAGCATATTAGAAATGCTTATACATATCTTAATTGAAGTTACTACGTGCTCATGAATCTATTATAAAAGCAAATTGAAAAAGTATCGAGGTTAGTTGCTATCATTATTAACATTTACTAGATTTATAGATAATACTGCATTTAACGTCATAAGGAATAACAAAACGTAATTGGTACAAATTATTATAATAAAATACAAGTTAAAATAATATCCTAAAAATCAATGTCAAATTAAAAAAAGTGTCAGTCAACAGTAGTTTGTTCGTTTGTGTAGAATAAAACTATGTTACAAATCTCAGAGGCTTTCGTTAAAATAAACTAATGTTCTTCACCTCCCTCCCTAAAAAAAGAAAACTTCTGTTCGAAACAATTGTTTCTAAAATGCCTCAGTTTAGAGATATTCTGGTGTTTCAACTTACCCGGTATGTAAATAATTTTATTCTTATGTTTATAGTTTTAATTATTAAATTGATAAAATTTAATAATAACATATTTTTATGAAATTCTAGGCCAAAATGTAATATTGATTGGTAAAAGTAATGGTGGATACTTGTAATAAATGTCAAACTCATATATTCTAGTTTTACCATTATGGAGAGCTCATTTTTAGAATCCCGGTTGAATGATTTGCGAGTGTTTTTTTCTAATTGTTTTTCCATTAATAGATTGGAACATCTTCTCTCAATTTTTCTTACTCAGCTCCAGGAATGTACCCAACTTTGCACGAAGGGCGAGTGGAAACACAATGAATAAAAATTATTTTATCATCCATTGTTTATATAGTATCTATTGTATCTGGCACATACAATTTCATAAAAATGTTTTATTATCAAATGATATATTTTTGTTTTGATTAAAATTTGTATAAATGAAATGAGAAAAAAAAAGAAGGCAGTTATAACACTAAATGGATGAATGCATATGACCGTCTTTTCTTTAACACATAAATAGTTATTAAACGTCTGAAATTAGCTCGAAATGACCTACAGCACCCTACAATGTGAATGGAATCATATTTTTTTTTATAGAACCCACACAGTAAAACCAAACAACTACCACAAACAACCCTATCCTTCTATATCCCCATAATCTTTTCATCAAATTAATTTGGGACCGTCTGGCCGCGTCATCATACCAATTCATCGTTGTGTTAGTGAGTTAAAAACAGGAAAAAAAAAGGACTTAGATTGTCAATAAAGAAAGAGAAAGTGTTAGTTAAAATACCTTTCTTGTCCATTAATCCATCATTGTTTAGAGAGGTAAGGAAAACCAAATATCCTATGGCAATATTATATTTTTGGTTCAAGTAACACGTGCGTCACGAAGCCACACTGTTTACTAAAATAAAACAGGTTCTGGATTTACATTTAGTTACTAATTAAAGCCATTATTAAATCGATCCTTTAACTTTAAACATCAACAGTATACCAGGCAAATGTGGGTAGGCTTACTAAACGTTAAGGTCATCTAGTCTGGTTTACAGGTGATGCAAAGTTGGGGATTCAAATACCAGAGTGTACCTAGGTGTTTTTTCTAATTGATTTTTCAGTCTTATTACATTCAAATTTGGATGTATTTCTTATGAATTATAACTTTTTCATCCCTACAACATGAGGGTAGCTAGACTTGTGATGGTTCTTATTTTTACCTCGCCTTTTTGTCACAGTTGAACCTAGACAGATCAGTATGCCAAATATGTGTATTTCATCTCACTTTATTATCCATTGGGGCTATATATTTATAATAAACGAATTACGTTAGTGGGGTACAGCTGAGGAAGGTAGAGTTGAGATGAAATCTACCGTTTTCGTGAAGAATTATCGGTAAACCATATAGGAAAAATCACCCTTTGATCAACTTGACGTGATTCGAACTCTGAACTCCCCGTTACTGGTAAACCAGACTATATGAGCTTGACATGTATACCCCATATCATTGGTGTGGTCCTCACCTAATTAGCACTAAGCTCAAAAAATATAATATATAATATTATAGCTAGTTACGTTTAGTCAATTGTATTTATTTGATAAAATATATAGCCAAGTGGTTTTTCCTGAATGACTTTCAATTATATCCACATGTAAATGTTGGTACACTTCCTATAATTTCAACCTTCCTTATCATTACCCATTTAGAGGAATCTATACAAATAATAAAACCTCTTATCGCTATGTAATGTACGTTCTTTTCTCTGTTTGCTATCAATAAACCCAAAAAATACTCATCGGATCGAGGCGGAACTTTTTATAGTGTACTCCTTATTTTTCAGAATTCAGAGTAAGCTATAAAAGAGGAGTCTTCAACCTTTTTATGCCCAGGGGCAAACGTTTATGTCTCTTGTTGGCTCGCGTTCTGCAATACCATAACGACAATATTCGGATTGAATAAAGATTAAAATGTTCGTATCATATCATTTATATACACTTATACTCACACTAAGGATTAGAATATCACGTGAAGTATGTTTTCTGTTGCTTTTTTTTTTTAGATATGTCATAGTTGGAAATAGCGTAATTTTTATTGTCTAATAGAATTGTCATTTGGTGGTTCAAAATATATATTTTTCTAAAACGCATTACCTTCATGCAAAAAACAAAAATCATTTATAAAATTATCTAAAATACTTAATTATTTTATTAATTGATTATGTAAAAGTATATATATATATGGAATTATATTATTCATGAGCCAGCGGGCTTTAAAAATGTAACCGTGGGTCACAGGTTGAAGACCCCTGCTCTAAATCATCTCACTATTTCATCAGCGAGTGAAGATGTACCGAAAAAAAATACTGTTAGTGTGGATACATTTGACTCTTAAATTTGAAGTTATTCAAACCTATTAACTTTTATTGTATACGTTTTACTTATGTCTCCTTGGAAACGAGGGGCTTGGAGAGATCAACACACTAATCATAAATCTCCTTTTCAACGAGTTTTGTGGAATGTAAGCAGCATCCTACTAGATTCAAAGAGAAACATAATTTTGTGTTGGTTGTTTTGAATTCAATATTTTTCAGGCAAATAGTATTTTTATAACAAATAAAACTACACATAGCCTCAGGGGTACAGAATATGTTCAGAGATCCAACATTTCTCTAGAACATAATATTTTCTTAAAAAAAATCCCTGAAATCCATAGCGTTCAAAATAAAATATTGAATATTTTATAGAGACTGAAGGGAATAAGGATTATTACCTACAACATAGTTTGGAAAATTCAAATTTAAACATTTTTTTAATCATAATTATTTTTATAGTAACTAATATACACAATTTAGCTGTCTCCCAAAAATGGCAACCTTACCATTTCCTTGTGAAGTTTGTCTATGACCTTTGACATCTTGAAGACCTTCAAGTGAGAACTATAAAAAATCCCTGATAAAGTGGTACTTTCCTTCATTGAAATATCTGTCAAAGGATTTCTTTAAGAGAGATGAAGTTTTGTGGACAGGTGGGCCATTCTAAGAAATGAAAACTTGATTTAAAAGAGTGTCATACATAATGTTGCAGTTGTGTAAGTGGTTGTCTATCATTGATCCAACTGATTCACACACTGCTTTACTGCGTATTTTCATGGAATTCTCCAGGACATAAAGGATGTCAGGAATGTGATGAAACACGTTTTCATATGTGAATGTTTCCTTTATTAGAGCATTATCAAGTATTATAAATGTTGGTTTAACTTCCATAGACCACAGGATTTTGAAAAATTATTTGTTTAAAAGATTCTTTTTCAAGATTTCAAATTGAGAATATACTGCATCAGTAGCTATTTTACATCCACGATTTTCACTAACCCAGGTTGTTAGTGTTCGTAATGACTCTTGGAATTGTTGCTCTAAAATTTTGTCTGAAGCTGAAGTACTCGTTAAATACTTGTTATTAAAACTTTGGTGCATATTTTTTACAATTGGAGGTTCTGTTATCCTAAGTTCTAGTGTTTCTAATAAGGTCTTACACAGGGTTTCCAACTTTTTACTTGCACTTTTGAATTCACATACATTTGGTGTGTAGCCTAACAACTCCACATCTTCTTCAGCAAGTGACTGGCCATCTAATTGAAGATTCTGAGAACGGCTTGAGCACTGGTCGTTTTCATTTATCAATAAGCAGTCCTGATAAATGTTGTTTTTCAGGAAATCCAGTTCCTTATTGAAAGAGGGGAATATTTTTCGGATATTTTTCTACTCTTTAATACCATCATCATCTCATTGATTGTGCTTTGCAAAGAAGTATAAGAATCAAATATTGTCCAAATACAAGCATTTGCATTCTGACAGATAGAACTGAATTTTATATTTAATTCTAATATGTCAATCATGCCAAGCAGTTGAAAAATAAATCTTGGCTTTGAAAACTTTTTCAGATCCAATGATAATTCTTTAGAATCGGTATTCTTGCCTTGTCGTATACTCTCAGTACGCTTCTTTTGTAGATAAATAAAAAATAGCTTAAAATCTATTTGAAATGTTTTGTAGACTCGGAGTTTATTTGAACAAAATGAGTGTCCTAAAATGATTTTGGATTTAATATGTCCACTTCTATTTATTTAGATAATTAAAAAAAAAAATTTCATATCTAATACCCCACTTGTAATTTTTCACTATATCACCTATAACTTGAACTTGATTACAGATCCACATTAATGATTTAACTTTACGAACGCCATTCAACATACATTCCCACATAGGAAGTAAAGAGTCATGATTTAAATTTTCACACATAACTGCCAGTATTTTATCTACAATAAGATAAAAATATTGTCAATCAAATGCCATACCATTCAGCTGCTCTTTTAACTGAATAATTGCACTTTCAAGGGCATAGTGCAGTTTTTCAACGATAATGTCTACCTTGTGTAAAGTACCACAAAGTGAAATGTCAATCATAATACTAGTCTGAACACCATATACAAGAGTAATCACGCCAGTTATTTGATATGTAATTTTGTCTGCTGTAACAGACGCAAGAGAGATATGGTTTGTTACTGGATTTACTGTGCTTAAAAATTCACATAGTTTACTATTCATAGTAAAAAATATGTTTTTTCCACATACTCTAAAAAATTCTCTGGAGTGTTTAAGTTCACCAACATCGGCATCATTTAAGAAGTGCAAACTTAATAAACGTTAAGAAACTTGTACCCCATCCCATCTTTTAATGCACTTTAAGCAGCTCTGGCAACATGGACTCCCACAATCTCGTGTTCCTGTCTTACTTTAGCATTTGTTATTTCCATGGGTCCAGAGAAATTAATACCCCATTGATCTGCTTTTGACTGTAAATGATCAATAAGTTGAGTTTTAAAATTTCGAAATTCAATAGTTTGAGTAGGTTGTAGAGACTGCTTTTCCTCCGGAAGATAAAAAATACAAAAATTTACAATTTTAAGAATATCTACCTCTTAAAGGATGGTTTTGTAGTTCTCTACGCATTGAGAACACAGCACTATTTTAATTCCACCTTACAGACATGGCTTAAGTTGATAAATCTCTGAAACAGATTTGCCTACTCTAACTACTTTAATTTTTTCTTTAAATTCTTCACTTTTATGTAAAAAAAAAAATTATGGGTGTTTAAATCTGTTAGATCATTATATTCTCTGTTAAACTCAGACTACATGACTACACTATTAGCTCTATGTTAATTTGATTTTGACAATAAATCAACTTTGTTATTAAGAATAGCTATGGCAATACATATTGTCATTAATGGAAAACCAACATCAGTTCAACTAGTGGGGATTTATATCCCGGCCTCTCTGTCATCGACAAACCAGACTAGCTGGGTTTTACATTTATTACAGTTGGCGTTACACTTATTATAGGTGCCGTTACATTTATTCCAGCTGCTGTTACATATATTCCAGTTGCCATTACATTCATTATTTGTGCCGTTATATTTATTATAAGTGCCGTTACATTTATTTCAGCTGCCACTACATATATTCCAGGTGCTGTTACATTCATTCTGGGTGCCGTTACATTTATTCTAGGTGCTGCTACATTTATTCCAGCTACCATTACATATATTCCAGGTGCCATTGCATTTTTTCAAGGTGTCATTACATGTATTACAATTGTCATATTTATTTTAGGTGCTTACATTCATTCTATGTCCAATTACATTTATTCCAGGTGCCATTACATTACTTCCACGTCCCTTTACATCTATTACAGGTCAGCTTGAATCTATTCCATGTCCCCTTATGTTTATTACAAGTCCCAATATATTCATTACGGATCCCTTTATATTTATTACAGGTCACGTTACATCTATCACAGGTCTCCAGGTTGCTTTTAAATTTATTTAGAATGACCTTAAATTTATTATGGGTACTTTTGAATTTATTTTGGGTACTCTTGTATTTATTTTGTTTGATCGTATATTCATTTAATGTACATTTATATTTATTTAAGGTTTTATTACATTTATTTTGTGTGCTCTTACATTTATTAGGTTATCCTTATTTTAGTTTCGGGTAATCTTTTATTAATTTTGGGTGCGTATATAGTTATTTCTGGGACCATTAAATTTATTTTGGTGCTCTTATATCAATTTCGGGTAGTTTGACATTTATTTAGGGTGCCCATATATTTATGTTGGGTGCCCTTGAATTTATTTTGAGTTCGTTTCTATTAGCATCATACTTACCTTTCTCAACCGGTTTTTTGAAATAATTAAAGAACCAAATACTCGTATATTTATGTTTTGTTTTTTACCCCAATTGAGCATACATCTTACCATGGATATTCCAGCTAAACTATTACTTTTGATCCAAATTGCGATGTTTTTAAGGTTTGCTTGAGTTTGCAAATAATATTTATAATAAAGTAATAAAGTAGGGGAAAGACATTTCAATTAAGCTTATCACCAACTTACACTAACATAATTAAAGAGACAAGATGAGGATGACAGATTTTAATTGCCATCGACTAACTCTAAATTAAAAGATTTGAAAAGCGATAACCCAATAAACTCTTCATTTCTTTTGTAGAGGATTTTTAGCTGGTTTTCTGGTTCACTTTCAGATACACTAGTGAAGATAATAATTTATTATGGCTAGTTTGCTTCCGTTTTTTATTTCCCTTGTATGCATTTAATTACACTAAATTAGTAAAGATTGGAGAGGTTAAGATGTAGAGGAAATTCACCTGCTTTTAACCAGACTAAATAAGTTTACATTTATTTCACATGCTTAAAGGTGCAGGTATTGGTATTTGATAAGTTTGATACTATTCTAAAATTTGTATTTATAATATTCCATAAATGTTCTTTAGCATTTATAACGTTGACGATGTAATATTATTTTTGCTATAAGTTGTACTTATAAAATACATTTAAGATGGTTGACTCAGTATTTCAACTAATGAATTCCGTTGAAAACTTTACTGTTTATTATAATTTTTTTATTTCAATAAGATTACACAGCTCCAAAAGTATCGGATATTAATTATTAATTTGCAACTTAAATATATATATATATAAAATTTACTTACCTGTATTTCATTCTGTTAAACTTTCTAGTTGCTTATTTCTTTAATAAAATAACAACCAACTTTTTTTTAGGTGATTAAAACGCAATCTGCTATAAAGAGTGGTTTATTTTGAATTATTAAGATATTAAGTTGATTTATGTTATTGGACGCTTACAACATCTGGTTGTGTATTGAAGAACTAATTGTTCCTAGCGGAAGAGAGAGAGAGATTATTATACTCGACTAGATTTCGTGATGAAATTCAATTTTTTTTAAAGATTATTTATTTTTACTTGTCAAATTATAATACTATGTGGTTGTATAATAATTGTGTGAAGAGTTAAGTTTTCTTTTTAGTCATAATTATAATCTCGTCAACTATAGTTTTTCTAGGCTGGAAGTCATTTAAAAAAGAAGGAACATGATTGTTAATTGTTAGTTTGTTTGGTTGGTTTTTGTTTTGAGAACTTTAAAAAATTGTTTGGAAATCACCAATCTACATTAATGAGTGAGACGAAATAATTCATCATCTAGTTGCTAGAAGTTATAAATTACCTTTTTCGAAGAGCTAGTTATTTTAACTTATTATAAATACTAAATAAAACTTATTATTATTTTATTTCAAAGAATAACTCTGTTTCATATATACAATAATTTTTGTTGTTTTGTCATCAAAATTCAAGTAAGAGTTTTAAAATAAATTGTTTAGAGCATTGCTTAACAATACTTATATTTATTTTATAACATAGGAGGCATACCTTATTAGGTAGGTAGTGCTTATTTAAAGATATTTTTTTCACAATAATTACAATCACTCTATAAATTTAACTGTGTAATATTTTTATTTCGTATATTATTAATGTACGTTGTATTTTTGAACATTGCATCCCATGCGTAGATATTTTAAGTAGATTGTATGTTCATGGCAAGAGTAATAACCTGCTCCAGGAAGTTCTTTATTGTGTCTAACTTTGATTTTTAAAACTTTAGTTAAAGTCCAGTGGTCTTGCGAAAAAGGGCTTTCGTCTTATCACTGAGCAGTTTCTGGGGTTAAATTTATTTAATTATTGAATGAAAATCTACCTACATAAGAAAATAAAAGGTGCTAGTAGTTGGTGCCCGATACAATATTAATTCATTAAATTCATTCATTTATTCATATTTATATCCTGATCTATAGAAATAATATTTTTTTTAATAAATAACTCATATTTACCATAACATTGCAAGTTCAAACATCATAATACTAACTATCTGACTATTTGTTAAAACATGTCGACCTTGCTGGTCTTGGGCTAATGTGCTTACCTCAGGACCTGTTGTTCGTGGGTTCAAACCCAGCTGAGGTAGACTGATTTTTCTTGAGAGATAAAACACAACTTCATTTGGAGGGGAAATAAAGCTGTCAGTCTCATGTCGATTGTGGCATTAAAAAAAACCAGGAAGGTATGCTAAAATACCTTTTCTGGGAAAATTGATGGGCACTTTCACTTTTGCTCGTAGAACCTCTCTTGTGCTGATATATTCGATCGGCTCGGAAAGTGAACGTTAAAAAACTAAAAAAGAAAAAGAGGGAAGAAAAAAATTAATTCAATATCAACTTTAAGAATTTCAAAAGTAGATTTTGAAACTTTGTATGATTTTTATTATATGAGGCAAGATGGGTTACATCTTACTATTAATAGGAAATCGGCAATGTTCATCTTGTATAAATTATATTGCCAAAATGACAGTATCTGCCATTTCGAGTTTAGCTGTCTACTCATCAGGTGCGTGAAGTTACATTTCATCATAAGTCGTATTGCCAGGATGGCAATAACTGCTGGTAATTGTTCGTTATGTATCCATTACGTTCGTGAAGTTGCAGCTCGTGAGATGTCCTATGTTTAGGGCTGCAGTGGATGTTTTTTGGCATCGAGTATATTCAATCAAACCATCGACACCGCAAAACATCCCAAGAAGCCCCACATTTTTATACGCCGTTCTTTTACGTCGTCGGTGGAGTGAATTGAAATCATTGAATTATCATTTGAAAATGATAATAATTAGATTTTGTGTTTTAATATAATTATTAATAGAACTAATTGATTTGATTGTGCTTTGAATCGCACTGGTGACGGCACTGGTATAAACACCTATATATATTCGGAAAAAAGTTACAAGGGGCATTGGCGACTACAAGTATGTAACCTCTAGTAGATGTGCAGATAAAGGTGAAAAAACTGGTATCCATAATGGTTGATATGCAAAAAAAGGTGTCAAGGAAAATTGGAAATCACACTAGGAATAACATTGGGAGAAATAAGGTCAAAGATTTTAAGTGGCATTGACGATGACATTGGTATATCCTGATTTTGGTTGGAAGAACAGCCGAAAAAATTCAAATATATTTCTTTGTGCCAACGTTGGTAACACATTTTATTATTTGTATTATTCTAAAGGTATTAACAATATCCATAAAAAAGTGACAGCTGTAGTTAATATGACTTGACGAGTGATTGTATTAAAATTGTTTTAATAACTTTAGTAACTAACTTATACTATTCTTCCTACCAAAATCATACTATAGCCATACCAGTATATAAGTTTTAAAGTGGCATTGGTGACGACACTGGTATCCACACTTGTATATATATATATATATATATATTGACTAATGTTTCAAGTCTCATCTTGTATGGCTCACTGATGATGGATAAGTTGGAATTTATTTTCAGTCAAACTAAACTTATGTTTATTTTATTAAATTGTTTACCACTCCCTATCTCTACCAATGTGAATATCCCTTTTATAATTTTCTACAATCCATTTCCCTAGCTGATTATTTTCAGGCTCTGACAAGACGTGTATTAATCCCAACTAGTGAATGTGTGGAATGCCAGGCCTCCACCGTGGTTTGGATTCCACGTAAAACTGTAGGTCCTCCATTTCATCTCACAATCACCCTACTATTACACATTAGCGTGAGTATAACCACAATGGTTAGCAAAACGAGGTAATAATAATATTATTATTAATAATATTATTATTAATAATAATAACAGCAGCAATAATATAGTAATAATAATATTTTAAATATACAAATATTATAGGATAAGCTACATATATATATTAATCGTAACATTCTCCAATTAACCAGTGCATTTATAACTTTAATACAATTTATATGTATAAAAAACATGTTGTTTACATGCTATCAGAAGCGAGATGTTAACCACTATGCCAATTAAAAGATTTCATGACCAGGACTTCACTAATTTTGCGTAGTAATTATGAAAAATATTGGGTAATGCTCACAATAAAAGATATAATATTTCATATTCTCATTCAAATAAAGTTGAGTCTTGATATTTTGAATTGAACAAAACCGGGACCATCTCAAACTATAAAAAAACTATAGGTACACGTTAAAGACAAAGAAAATTAAAATTCTTCAATGATTGTGTGTTAAATAGGTACTCAAAAACAATTAAGTATTTTAAATAATAGTAATTATTAAATGTTAAATATGTACTTCTAAATATAGCACCTATTACAACTAACAATATTTTTGTACATATAATATGTTACTTTGTACGAAAATAATTTAGAAAAATTTACGAATATAATCTTCTTTAACTTTTGCTTTGATAGGGTACACTATGACCCAATCTTTTATACCACAGTGGAATAATGCAAGGTAAACTTGCTGCCTTTTAAGGTAAACAAAGCATAGGTACGTACAGAGGACCACTCAGATTAAAACCGGTAGGTGTATCCAAACTATTTTGCTTGGCCCTGATGACCAAGGCTCAAATCACAGCTGGGCATAGTGTTTTTTAGCCCACTCTTCGAAATGCTTTATTCTACTTTTAATCCTATTATAGTTATTTACTTTGATACATCCATCTTAACCTGTGTTCCCTTTGCAGCCCGGTGTAGACATACGGCTACGATTTTTTTTTTATGTCTTGTTTGTTGTATTATTACTTATCTTTAAGAAATACTAATGCGCGATGTAGCCAAATGGCTACATATTAAAAAGACTTTTCAAATTATACTAACCAAATATATATATATTTATACTAACCAAACATATATATATTTAAGCTATACACATATTTTAAAATAAATGTATAAACAAATATTTCTTAGAATAAACCTCAGTTAATTTGGGCAGGAAAGGGTTAAGTCAGTATGAACTGCTAATAGTAAAAATCCTATTCTGTATATATTAATAAAAAGAAACATTATTTAACACTGTATCTTACTATCTGTTCAGGTTAGGCCAATATGCATATGTATTGTACTAATTACACTAATGGTTAGAGATGAGGAAGGTTGAATTTAGAGGAATTGGACCTGCAATTTTGTGAAGGGAGAGTGTAAAACAATTTTGAAAAGAAACAACAACAAAATTGTCAGTTAACCAAATTGGGATTCCAACTCTCATTTTCTTATCATCAGCAGTCTAGTCTAACAAAATTGTGACATTTTAGATCATGCGGCCACATAAGCAGGTTTTATTCTCTATTCAGGTAGATGATACTGTATTGATTTAAATTGTTAACCCCCAACATAATATGAGAATTTAAATATTCTTTTAATCTGCACATGGACGTGCTTTGCGGGGGTATAATATGGGTGGGCATGAAACCCCCCCCCCCCNAAATATTTGTACTTTATAAGAAAGTGTCCCTACTAAACAGACTTACCTTGATTCTTTTATATAATGGGTTTCAAAACCAATTAGCCGATGGGTCAGACTCACAAATTCGGTTAAGTGTTGCGGGTCACAGTTTGTAGAAATATGTTTATTTAAATACATCTTAAAACTCATCTGTACTATTCACATTTTGATCGCGCTAGCGGGCTAGGGATAAAGAATATATAACATATAGAGAATACTACCCTTTGTGAATATGGATGAAAGTTTAGCAATTACCTCCCCGATTCTGGCTAACTAGAACAAAATAAAATGTTTATTCCGCGTGTCCAACGATTTATGTCTTTTCTTTAGCTATTTAATAATATATATTTAAAATCATTGATGTATGTATCAAATCTTTAAAAACTGATATTTTCCCAGATGTTTGTGTGCGTTAGCGAAATATTTGAAGCAATATTTATAAAATTATGTAAATAATATAAATACATGGTATATATTAATTGGTGTCAACAGGGACTCTGGAAGATCAATGGAAGTTAGGGGTGTGTGTGTGTGTGTGGGGGGGGGGATGAGGAGGATCAACTGAGAGGAGTCTGGGCTATTTAATTATATATATTTAAAAACATTGAAATAATTAAATCTTTAAATTAATATAACTAAAAGTTTGAACAAAAACTTAATACAGTTTACAGTTTTAATTTTTTTAAATTTATTTTGATGCAAGGCACTATTTCATCTACATATCCTTTAATATCAGAGAGAGTGAGATAGATATAAGGGGGGACATTTATTAAAGGGGGGGGAGGCAATTACAGCATAGTCAAGTATTAGTCCTGTCAAAATGTCAAGAATAGATGCATTCATTCGGGTAGTTGTGAATTTTGGATTTATATTGTACGGGTAGGGTATGTTAACAATGATCTAAGTTTTCCAATTCCAACGAGCGCCACCGGCGCCACCAACTCGAAGAAACTGAGAAATTTTCAGCTATTTTTCGGTTTTTGTCCAATATCTCCGAAGCCATGCATTTGATAGAACATTTATTTTTGACTGTTTAAAGTAATTTAAGTCTTTTACAATTTGGCTGCAAAATGTTTTTTCTACTTTAAATAGAATCGGAGATATAACTCTTCAAATTTGGTGATTTTCCCAACAAAAGAGAAAAGTACAGGATTTCATCCTGATTTTGCCCTGTAGCTTCTAAATGGTGAGTCCTACGACAAAGTGTAATATATTAAGTTGTAAGTCAGAGTAAATTGCCTATAAATTTACCACAAAACGGGTTCTCTACACCTAATACTTCACGAAATACAAAGCTTTGAAAATATTTGGTTGTTTTTAAAAAATGTAAATATTAAATTTAATTGTTGTAATAATTTTAATAGGAATGAGGTGCAATTATAACATTGAAAATTACTTGTAAGCAACTTAAAAACTTTATTTATAAGAATAATATGTGAACGAAGTAATTATTTATCAATATTGTATTTTCAAAAATCCAAAAATTTCATGATTTTTGCCGTTTTGAAGGGCCAGGAATGTCATAATCGTTATTTTCGACCAAGTGGTCCACATTTGGGTCCGTGTCTTTAGGTTTCACTAGATGAACGTTCAAACTCTCGTCTTTCAGCTGCCCATCTATCATATTGATGGGTAATGGAGCGTTGACATCCGTTTCCTCGCAGTCCAAAATGAGGGGTCCTGCATTTTCGCAGTGTTTCCCAATACAATGCTTGCATATTGAGGAGCACTTAAACCCTACTTTTCTGCATCTACATGCATTTGTACCACCTTTTTTTGCAGGCACAATATATGCACTGTAGCAGGGATTCCGGAGCTGGGTAATTTTCTGCTTTTAGGGGGTAGAGGCCTGGCAGAGTGTTCATCCAGCCCCATTCGAAAGGATTGTTCTCTTTTCCCAGCCATGCCTGAACCTGGTGCTATGTCCTCATGACATGCAGCTGATCATTCCCTAGTGGGGGTCAGTCTGGAAGGCCAGAATTTAGTTTTGGTGGCCGTTTTTACAAAAATGTGGTATCTCAGTTCGTCAAGATTTTTTAACGCAGGATTGCCTCTATACAATTCAACCAGGCAATTTTTTTCAACCTCTGAAAGTTCCTCAGTTGTGGCATGAAGGTTAAGGAATGCTTATGTATTTTCTTAGAGTTCGAGATTCTTAGATAGTAGTGAGCAAAATTTACTTTTCGCATGGCTGAAAAGTGTTGATGTATCACATTCACTGTATGCATGCAGGAATAGAATAATGTTTGTAAAGTTTTAGAGAAAAGAGTTGACTGAGAAGAAAACATCAGCAGCTTTACCTTTTCCGCACTTTGAAGGTACACATTTTCATTGACTGCTGCTAATCCATTGAGGAGAACAAGAAGATCTATGTCCTCGCCAAAGACATTCACAGCATCATAATTGGGGGCCATGGAAACAGCAGTGTTAACAATAAGTACTTCAGCATTTCAACTGCCTTTATTACTTGAATATTAACTTTTTCCAACACCTTCTTGAGAAGATCAAGGAAGTGCTTCTTGTTGGTGTCATTGGAGAAAAATGTGTACTGTGTACTTTGCAAAAAGGCTGTTTTATCGAAGATGATGTCAGGAGATGAACAGATAGCTCGAAAAATTCTTTCACAATTTGTGGTGCTCTTTGGTCATTATCAGAAGGATAATCATCGAAGATAACAGCCACATTCATACTATAAAGGGTTTGCAAATATTTTATGTAGCTGTCCACAACCGCCCCAAAAGAGGTCTGTCTATCTATGCCACACATCTTTGTGCAGTGTATGCCCACCATCAACCACAGCGTATTTGCCCCCATAGGGATTTCCTCTTTCATGAGTGATGCGATTGATTTATAAAAAGACGATTTTGTCCCCTTAAACTTGCTCTCTTCTTAGAATAATTACATGGGTTATGGAGAAAGTTTGAACGTAAATAATTCCTTAAAATCATCTTCAGATTGTTTGGCAATGCACAGTCTGTGCAATAACATAAACTGATCTACTATCAATTTGGGGATTCCAAAGTTCACAGTATTAGTGATGTATACAAGGGTGACAGCCTTGTTTTGGCATTTGAATTTAACATCTTCAAAGTTGTTGCCAACATTGCTTTCAATCCCTTCTTTTCCAATCTGTTCTGACAAGTGGAAGTTCACTTCCTCACCTCCAACGATTCCTGGTCATATAGACATGATGGCGTCATTTTTATGGAATGGATGGCGTTGAGAAAACCACTCAGAAAGTGTTGTGGCATCCTATCTATCTCAGACTGTACGAGAAGGCCTCGTGTCTACATGTTATTCAGAGGAAGCTGTCGTGACGGCGCAGTATTGTTCAATTTCATCACAAATACTCTGAAGGTTTACCATCCCCAGCGTCCAAATAGCCAGAACACCCTCTGTAAACTCCCGTCCAGATGTAAGTCCACCAAATGTTTTCATCATTTTCATTAAAGTCTGGTATATGGTTTGATTGGTCTATATGCCAGACCAGAACTTTTCTGTACACCTGACAGTGAAACAACCACTCGTGAATGCATGGTATTCACGTGGATCCATTCTGATTTCTAAGGTTAGCAAGTCTTGTAATTATAAATGAGAATATTTTGCGTGTAAGAAATGCCCTGCTTCATGGAAATATGGCAACACTTTTTGGAGAGTGGCAAGATGGAGAAGACAGTTTCCTATCCTCTCTGTCTCTATACATTTCTTGAGTAGAGTAGCCATACAAAAATATTTCACTTGTAGCGCAGCGGTAGGTCCATGAGTTTAAAGGGAATGCAGGGTCTCTGTGAATTTTGTAGTGACAATTTTGAACTGCTCATTTTCGTTAACAGTTAGAACAACGGATGTTTACAAATCAATATGTATATATTCCATTGTAACTTTCTCGTCGTCTGTTAAGTCGATTGTCTCCCAAACTATTTTTGTCAAAACAAGATGAACTTCTTGTGCGTCAACCGTACAGGTACGGTACTTGGCGACCGTTCCGAGACCTATAACAGAGAATTATACCCTCTTGTGAGACAGACAGGAGCACCTGGAAGTGAGTGAGCACACCAAGTACCCCTCCACCCCCTTCCCTTTGGTACACCCCCGCATGGCTGGTGAGATGATCCGTCAACCCCCTAGGTCATCCCAAGTGTGTAATCAGTGGAACAGTCACGTATTTATGAACAGTCGCAAGAGATCGCGCTAAAGCAAAAGGACCTAACAAACGGCCAATTCTACAGAAGGACGAAACAATCCGTTTTTTAAATATATGTAAACCTGTTGTGTAACTAATTGTTCATGTTAAAAATATGAGTGTAATATATATATATATATATATATATATGTGTTTTAGCATAAGTTTTAGAGATTAAGCCTTAGAAGGAGGGTTGGGCCCAACCTCTCCCAACTAACCAAGTATGTTGATGTCTGGAAATAAGGAGAAGGGAAATCATGAATAAACATCCAAACATTCACTACCGATCTTTGGTATTGTTAATTTTGTTCAGCTTCATCCTTCCTCTAGAGCTTAGAAACATTTGGGTTCCCATTCAAACCCACTTCCCCTCTTTGCGCTTAGACACATTCTGGTTGTCATTCCAACCTCCTTCCTCCACCCTTTGCGCTCAGACACATCCATGCTGCCAACTTTCTTCCTGGTAAAAGAAACCCGTACCATCGCACATCTACCTCTTCTCTTATCCATGAACATCCCTTCCACTCACCCCGGTTACAGTAGCAGCAAGGGAGGGCAACACAGAAGTAACCGAGTGGAGCACTACTCAATATTAAAGAAGCTTTTCACTCCCCCACTCATACCCATTCCATCTTCATCAACTCAACCTACTCCCCCACAGAAATCCTATCAACTGAGACCCTTCTCTTCTCCCCCTCCCCCATACAAGTCTTCCGAGCACCGAACGCTGCTCTTTACTGATCCCAGGAGAACATACATCCGATGCCTCAACGACATAAAACTACAGAAGATACTTTTTGACCTAGGCTTAGACATCTCACCTCCCCCCTCCCTTTAGAAACCCCCTACTCCCACCTCACCTCCGTTCCTGCCAGTCAAACATAACTCCTTATTTCGGCTCTCACAATTCCAATCCCTCTCCAGCCACCTGTACAGCATATGTCAATGCAACTACTGCAAAGAGCCCATCCCTAAGGATGTTTGGACCCACGCCTCTTCTGCGGAACCTCATTTGAGTTGGTACACTCAAGCTCGACTCACCGAAAGGGAGGAAAAAAATCAAGAAAAAAGCAAGATGACACGTACTTAGCCAACTCTCCACCCAAGAACACGCTCTCTGGCCTATAAAATATGAGCTCACTCTGCCTTTTAATATTCATGAGCATACATCATCTTTTCAGCGCTGTTTTCAGCATAGATTGTAATAAGCAGCTCTTTTAGTCCACGTACACCCATGAGGGTTCCAAGAGTTCCCATGTAAGATATAAGGAGATTAAACACCCCAGGCGCAGAACCACATTCTTCAATTCAAGGTCATCACAATTTCTTATGATGTCTTGAACTTTTATATAGAGGGGCTGGTCAAAGGTGACAAAACATGTATTTTGAAAAACTGTGTAAATCGTGTCATATTAAGTTGGTGGATTGTTGATGAATGGAAGACAAGAAATCTCGGAGCGTTGATAGTACTCATCTTGGGTTGGAGCTTCCATAAATTCATTCCACCCTGCAACCGCCACACTGCTTGAACTCTTGCCATACAGCTAAAGAAAATTTGTGCTAGAAGAGAGTATTTCGTCTTTCAAAAGCTGAAGTTCATGAACATTTTTAATTATGACTTTTTCAAGACTGATTTTTTCTAAAAATTTGCAGTTCAATATTACCACCAGTTTTTTTCACAATTTCTGTTGTAGAGCACCTTTTAACATGAGCAACGTTGCTGTAGTGTGTTACTGATTCATAAGGCGTTGCTGCCATTATTCCACACATAGCATGGAAAGTGCCCAAGCCATCAATGGTGTTGACATTGTAGTCGATGCTATCAAAAACAGCTTGAGAGAATGTACGCTTATGAATGACTTGTTTTTCAGATCGAAGTATCGTTGACAGTTCAAGTAATGATGCATCAGTGAAACTTGATGAAAAGCCCAAGACTAAAAGCAAGTCGATGAGATGTTTTGGCCTAAAATGTTGGTATAAATAAACGCCAATTTCATTGAGAAGTGAAGAAATGAAAGAACAGGGTCTCACAGCTGATATTACTGCGTGTGAAAAGGCAAACCCACTTATTTTTCCAGCCATCTAGAGAGACTCACTGGTGTTCCCAAATCACACGTTCGAAGAAATGTAGCAGTGTTTGAAGGATTACAGAGGTTACATTGTCCAGGAAATTGTCTGGTGGCATGTATTGTCCAGGAAATTGTCTGGTGGCATGTATTCAGTAACATCATGCATCTGTGACCATATGTAGCATGTAGAAAGGATTTAATTTTTTAATAATCTTTGTGCCAAATATATATATGTTTATATCATTGTAATCTGAAAGTTTCTGATAGTTATAACGCAATGACTGTATTTAACTTTTTAGCCTGTTAACATTGGACAGGACATTTTTTATCTGATTTTAGCTCTCTCAGGTAATTTGAAAGAGTCAATTTGTATTATTGAGGAAACACCTTACTGTTTGCTGAGATATTCTCCCAGGACATTTGTAAAAGTTAATATATCCGATTACTTGTATACTTTTTTTATCTGTCTCAGGTAATTTGAAAGTGTTAATTTGTATTTTGTTAGTTTGAGAGAAAGGGTTTAAATTTTTAATAATCTTTGTACCAAATATATATGTATGTATCATTGTAATCTGATCCAAGTGAAATTAAAATCTCTTAAATTTTTGTCAATTAAATTTTTGTCACCAGCATTTCAATGTATTGCAAATCTGACGCCTAATTGAATTGGTCATTTCAAATAGGACATATTTCTTTTTTTTACCTAAAATTCACTTTTTGCCATTCTTGAAGAAAGATGAAAGAGAGAGACATTACATAGAAATAAAAGAATATCCATTTAAGGTTATATTCTGAGGGGTAACAATACGAATCTTTTTAAGACTATGGTAAGAAAGGCTTTTTTAAAACGATTTTTTAGTGAACATTTTCTTATCAGATAATAAAATGCTGTGTACCCGCTTTGGTGGCTGCACAGTTTAAGGCGCTACTTTCACAGTAAACTAGACTGCTGATAACGAGGTTCTAATCTGGGTCAGGTGTATTTACATATCTATAAATACCACATTAAAACCTCTCCTTTTTCAAGCAAAATCTTAACAGATTTATTATTTAATTAAAACCAAAACTATCTTTATATTGTTAGAGCAGTAGTATTGTCGGGGGAATAATTCAACAATGACATTATTTACAGAGGAAAAAAATTGTGGAAGTGTTTAAACCTTTTTTAATTTGCTAAGTCATGTGGTTTTTTAAAAAAAGAGGTGTAACGGGCAAACCTGGGTTAGCCCCGTTAAAACGTGCAAGAGAACGTATATTTGGCTAGTTCCTGCAAATCATCAAAGTTAAACATAACATACTAATGTAAATGCTTCGCTAAAAACATATCTCTTTATTTACATACCACTTCGCCGACTCGTCCTGTAAGCCTGATGCCCAATTCGATGACACACCATAGAAGATAAGTGACCAATCACCACTGCTGGGAATAACTCCGCGTTCGATCACAAGCACCAACCAACTGACCGCTCCAAGAAAACCGTTGGCCAGCGCGGGTCGTCCTTCTAGAAGGTTGGGGAGGTTCCCCCTTCGCTTCGTACGGGCCTATCCACTATATATTCGCCTGACTGCTGGGAAGGAGCACAGAACACGTCAGCAGACGATCGCGTAAACATCGTCTACGCAGGCCTAATAAGCGCGCACTTCTAGTCAGAATCTGTCATCTAGTCGACGGTGGTCTTACTATCCTAGGGGAATGGATACTCTAAACCGGAGGATGTCGAAGGACTTAACAACTACGAGGATGAGATATGACGAGTAGACTCCAGATTAATATGTAATTGTTAGGGTTAGTCTACGTCCTGCGAGGATGGATAGAAGTATCATTTAGTAGGGATTAATAATTGGAAACTATCCGTGTCTATTGTGAGACACTGTAGTTGTGTTACCGTTAGGCTAGTTATATAATATTTAATGTTGAGTCTCCTGGGCCAGGAGAACAGGCTGCAATCTATAATTGCGGTATAGCGCGCTTCTCGCGCTCGGGATGGTGAATCCCGCGACACACATGATGTGTCCATTGATGTATATTTAGGATAGCTTGCCTAGGCAGGAGATTGTTTAGGCTATATGGAGGCCGATGATTAGTACCTAATTAGGTTCACTGGCCTATCCCAATGTTGTTGTTGGGAGGTTAAACTGTGGGCCGCTCGTGCCTTTCATGATTGGCCCGTGGTATAGTGTTGTTATTGTTTCGCTACTCTCACTTTGCAAGTACACTGCTAGTGGGCCGTCTTGCCCCTCAGGCTCGGCTGCAGTTGTTACTTATTCATTGTTAGATTTTTGTGGTGTTGCTCACCCTGCGGGTGCTCAACCATTGGGACGCGTCTCGTCCTCGATTGGCCCGTGGACCTTGATATGTCCAAGTAACTGTTTTTGTACACTGATAAGGATAGTATATATGTATCGAGGGCTCTCTTGTAAAGCTAAACCAGAACTTGCCTGAGGTACGCACTTACTCTGCCTGCAAGGCCAACTAGACATATAAATTGTAGAAAGAGTAACACCACGTTTTGGCGTGTGTTATTATCTCGGCGCTTCTCACCCCATTGTGGCCAATACTTAGGCAAGGCTGCCACACTTCATTGCTTCATTGTTATTTAACTACGTACTTACTGAGATATAAGTGCAATATGTCAAATATCTGTTTTATCATGTATACAGTATCATTAAAATTCATTGATCATAATCTCCTCTTGTTCTCATTACTTGTATTAACATGTATGTTCAGCCACCGTACCAGACGGTGCAGAGGTACAAAAACATAATTTTGTTTATAAAATGCAAATATTTATTACTGCTATCACATGTGAATATAAATGTCCAGATGAGAACGTTATAAGATGTTTGACTGGTCTGTGAAACATTTTATATTGTTATAAGCAATCCATGTTGTTTCAGATGACGTTCTGATACGAATCTTTGTTCTGAGCAAAGGAAGATATTTATGTTTCCAGGAGCTTATTAAATGTACGCAGATTAGGGGGGGAAGGGTTGACCGGAGACCTGACATCCCTCGGAAGGGATTTGGTAATCTTCACGCCGACTATTGTCCCCCTACATCCCGAGCATATAAAGCGGCCGCGAGGTAGGGAGACGTATCTCATTCGATATGTTTAGACAGTTGGGTTACCGTCTGGAGGACATGAGCGATATTAAGATCTCGAACGGCGGCTTAGAATACTACATCGCGAGGGCCAACAAAGGTTACAGCGAGTGCTGCGATTCTTCCGTGCACTGGCTCGGATGCCATAATCCCGGAATGTGGGAATCGAGTCAGTCCGTCGAACGCTGTTCTACATCTTGCCCAGTCTACAATCTCAAGGAAGGGGACGAGTCGCAAATTCTCCAGGGGGAGGAGGAAAACGCTTTGTGCGCCGAGTTGGATCGAACCGAGCGCGAGGAACTCGATCGGGTTAAGTGCATCTCCGAACTTGAAAAGTATCGAACGTACAACGTCCGTCGTCTAGAAGGGGATGAAGAGGTCAGCGAGGAGGAGGACGAACCGAACATCATAACGCTAGACTATGTGGGCAGAGTGCATCTTCCGGGCAAAAACTTTGGTGCGAGGTACAGGAGTCGCTTTTACGCTTCACAGAGAGGACTGATATATCTAGGTGAAGACAAGTACGAACTATTCAAGTGGTGAAGCGCTCACGTGTGCGTGTGCGCGCGCATGCGTTCTATGACGTATGTACGTGTTTACCCAAGACTGAAAAAAAAACTATATGTAAGACTTTAGAGAAAGAAATTTTGGTATGCATCGAGTGAAAGACTATATTTTTTCCGAGAGAGAAAGAATTTAATCTTTGTACCGAATATATATATGTGTGTGTGTATGTATCATCATAATCTTAAGAATATACTCGCTAAATAAAAAGTTGTACTATTTATTTAAGTCCATGATCCTATATAGAGAGAGAGAGACATTACATAGAAATAAAAGAGTATCCATTTAAGGCTATATTCTGAGAGGTAACAATACGAATCCTTTTTAAGACCATGTTCTGAGTAAAGAAGGTCTTTTATAATAAGGAAGATATGTATGTTTCATTCAGAGCAAAAAGATCATTTATAATAAGGAAGATATGTATGTTTCCAGCCTGCCCTAAAAAACTGTTCGAGGAAGGGAGGGAGGGGGAGCTATACCAAAACTCTGAGAGGTAGAGAGAGAGAGAGAACCTGTCGTTCCCTCTCGACTAATCATCGCATACACTGATCTACGATACTTGATTATCCTAGATATGGGCGGGTATAGCCCAAAATAAAGTTTTGTAAATTGTTTTACTCTCCCCCTAAAAGCAATTTACGGTCCTTTTTTTTATCACAAATTCTACCTTTCTCAGTACTAGCTCATTATCATAATTAATATATATATGCGCTCAAATCGGTGGTCACATGGTCCAACGCGTCACTCCTATGTTATACTGGATTGACTGTTATGAGGGATTCAGGGGTTAGAATCCTGAGCGAATGTACTGAGGTTGGTTTTTCCTAAACAGTTTTCCACGCTCCCTATACAATTGTGAGTACACCACTCTCCTTATTCTCACTCAACTAGCGTAGTTAGTGTATGCAAATTATGATTTAAGAAAATATATCTCAGTATACCCGGTTGAGATTCGAATCCCCGACCTCCCTATCACTGCTAAATTGGGCCTGACAAGGTTTACGCTGGTTTTCCCTGAGTGATATTCCACTTTCCCCGGCATGGCATCGGAGGAGTTTGGGCTCCCGGCATGGCCTAGGAGGAGGTTTGAGGTCCTGGTATGGTCTTGGAACTTAAGCCCGGACACAGCAGGTTTGGTAATCTTCATGCCGACTATTGTCCCGCTCAGCGTCCTGGCATGGACTCGGAGGAGGTTTGGAAATATCCAACATCCGCCCGGCGAGCTAAGAGGTCCCGGCATGGCCAGGACTGGTAATCTTCTCCGACATCTTAGCTCGGGGTCCCGGTATGGCCTCGGACGAGGTTTGGTAATCTTCACGCCGACTATTTCCCCCCACTCAGCAACTCGGCATGGCCTCGGAGGAGGTTTTAGGGTCCCGGAGTAGGCCGGGTAATCGAAGCCCGGACCCAGGGGTTTCGCCCGCGCGCTTCCCTCAACCCTCCTGTCAATCACCCTCACAACGACTCTGCACGGTGAGCTAAGAAGTCCCGGCATGGCCTCGGAGGAGGCCGGGAACTGAAGCCCGGACCCAGGGAGCTCGCCCGCGCGCTTCCCTCCACCCTCCTGTCAATCACCTTACAACGGCTCTGCACGGTGAGCTAAGAGGTCCCGGCATGGACTCGGAGGAGGACTGGTAATCTTCTTCGTCATCTTAGCTCAGCGACTTGGCATGGGCTCGGAGGAGGAATGGAAATATCCGACATCTGAAGGACTCCTGGCATGGAACCGAAGCCCGGACCCCCCGCGTATCCTTCCGCGTCCGTACCTCGAGAGCTTCCCTCACC
>CABFVZ010005072.1:26539-37206 GCA_902151445.1 Timema monikensis
CCCCCTCGCCTCCCTCAGATTATCCCACAAACACACCACCACCTCCCTACTTTTCCCCTACATGCCCTGAGGTTCCTATGCGTATATAAAGCCCCCCTCTCCCCATAAGAAAAAAACCAGCCTGCCCCGAGGATCCTATGTGTGTATAAGGAGAGAGAGAGAGGCGTGCGCACGTCCTTCAACATACTCCCCCCACTCCCCTACCAGCCCTGAGGATCCTATGCATGTATAAGGCGAGCGCGAGAGGGGAGGGGACACACACACACACACATACACATTTCCCCTCACTGCCCTCATATACTTGACTACATCTAGAGAGAGATAGCTCGCGCGACCTCCCACACCCTGCATGTATAAGGCGTGAGAGGGGGGGGAGGGGGGGCAGGGGTGGGGGACACACACACACACACACACTCACATTACCCCTCTCTGCCCTAGTATACTTGACTTAATCTTACTAACATACGTTATTATTAAATCGTGTAAAACAATCCTCAATTAGCAGAATGGTAAAGTCTATTTTCAAATAACCCACCTCAGCGGTGGAATCGTCTAAGGCGTCACTTTCATGTTAGAATAGCCTGCTGGAGATGGGGAGATCGATATTAGAATCCTGGTCGTGTCTACTGAGTAAGGATTTCCCTCAATTTTTTTCAACTCTTCTTCAATGAAAATGCATGTATATTACCTCTAAAATGCTTCCTTCCTCCGCCATACCCCATTAAAGTAATTATCATAGATGCATGTAAGCTGAATGTTAATTTTAAATTACAATTTTTCAAATATCATTAGTCAGCACTACTATTTAAAATAATTCTTTAAGAAAAACTAGCAAATATATAATTATTTTATTTGTAAATAACTTATCAGTTACCCATTTTGAGCCAAATCATTAAAGCTATTTTATTTAAAAAAATATTTGTTAAAATACCCTTTAATGAATATTTCCCTAAATTAACAAGTGTACATTTCTAATTGTTACGTTGAAAATTCCCCATTTATACATATTCAACCAAACTGCTAGAGCCGTTTTCGAAAATCTTTTGTTATTTGTCAGATAAAACAATAGCTAGTCACACAATTTAAATAAAATTGGTAGAGCCTTTTTGAATTATTTGTAATTTTTAGAAGTAACTCTTAAATAAACTACCGTTAATATAAGGAATAGTGTCAAAATCAATACAAATTCTCAAAGTATAGCCATTAAATATTGAGCAATTCATTCAAACAGTTTAGGATCTTTGTTCAGAGACAGACAGAATTGTAAAATCCACCTTTTAATTCAAGGGAAAATAAAACGTAAAGCTTCATCATAATCTCGAGGTTGAAATGTTCACGATTGCAATAGGAATACTTTCTTTCTATATGATAATTATAAAAATTATATTAAAAATGGCTAACTATATTTAAAACACAATTACAAACTTGTGAATAATTATTTCTTGAAAGCCAAGCATTTAAATATAAAATACAGATTATATTTAAATTCTACATAATATTCAAATTATTTTTTTCTAAATTAAACTAAACAATCTCAACTTTTCAAATTTGGAGTAAAATATGTTGGAGCAAATATTTTACACCTCACCTTTAGAATAATATAGTAAACTTTTAAAGGAAAATGGTAGCTTTATACTATTAAAGATGCCCATGCACAACCTTCCAGCTTGAACACATTCCATAAAAGCAGCTAAACTAGGGTAGTTCTGTTCTTACACTAACCACATGGGCAAGAAAACCATCTGGACCGACAGTTGCTCAGCAAGAATTTTTAAGATAGAGATAAGAAACGTTACCAAAACTACTTAAATTTAAATTGACTGAATAATGAGAAAAGCAGGTTATACCATCAATGTTTCACATAGTAGATCCTGTCAGAAAAGGTCACCAGTCTTTTCCATTTAAGATAGAAATGCCATCAATAAGACAATAATTTTAAAATCTAGAGACAACAAAACTCAAATATAAGACACATGTACATCAGAATAAAAAGGTATCAAAAGTAAAAAAAAACAAAAAAAAACCTAGTGTATAGAACTGTTTTTAATCAAGTCACTAAAACAAAATATTTAGTTCTACTTTAAAGTAAATTGATTGTTAAGGTGTGCGAAGGTAACATTCTGCTAAAAACAGTTGAAACTTCAAACATTTATAAACTTTGGAAATTTGTGAATATAATAAGACAATATATATTTGTGCTATAATTAATTATTTTTTTGGCTAAAATATTAATGTTCAAAACTTTATGTTTGAGTACAAACAATACATTAATAGGAAAAATTACACCTTTTGTTTGGCGAAACAAGGCATGCGCTGAACTAGGCCCATTTATTAATTGAAGCAGTAAAGGGGATATGTGTCACTTTGGTCGAAAATGAGTTTTCATGTTTACCCATATTTAGCTAGATACGTAGAAGGTTCGTCCAGTGTTAAAACGGACGTGTTTCTAAAGACGTACCATGTGAAATTGGGCCTTGAACTTCTGGTTCGTTTTTAAAAGAGAATAATGACTCCCATGTCCTGTTTTAACACTGAACAGTTGGCTCTGCAAGAAAGCTTTTATTTCCCTGCTTGGTGTTACAAAGATAAGTGTCAGAATTTACAAGTGTCTCAGTGTAAGCAGCTAGAAGATGTTAACTAAACAAAGATCAAACCAAAGGTCAGTTAACACCGTTTAGTCGTGGAACGATGATTTTCCATGAATAAGTTACGTGTATGAGTATCGAAACATGTCGGACAATTAAGCCTCCAGATTTATCCCCCTAATCTGAAATGCTTAAAAAGTAATGAGACGTTAATGCTGATAAGACTTATAAATGATTACTTTTTCATAAATATAATTAACTTTCAATTCATACATATTGTAAACAAAACTCTTGATTGATGGTGTTAACTGTGTTTTAATTTGTTATTTTAAATAAGTTTTAATCTGTTCAATTTTTTTCACTCTTGTATTTAAATACTATTGTACTCATATTTTAATACGGTATGAATGATTTATGTAACCATTTGACTCATGTAAATGTCAATGGAATATTTTAAATGTTATGAAAATTTATTTAAGGAAATTGTTTTTCCAAGAGTATAAATAATATTTAGTGCATTTATGTTAGAGGGAAATTCTATCATCAGTAACTTTTTTAAAAAAAACTTTAATCTGAACTAATATCTTCATAGTTTCTAAATAATAATATCTAAGTCTTAGCTTATATTTAATTATCTACTCCTTACTAAATATTTATTTAGAATGTCCTATAAAATAGTTAAGTGAAGGAGGTCTTATAGTTAATAAATAGTCGTACCACTATTCGTTAATTGATCACAATCATTTGATGGATAAAGCTAGATTGGTGATCACATGAACTGATGCGTCACTTTCACATCAGAGTGAATTGCCCGAGATGAGTAGATCAGGACTTAAATCTCATTTGAAAATACTAAAGTTAGTTATTACTTATTACTAAATGAATTTCCACGCTGCCTCATTACATTCTCAAGTACGTCTCTTAATGATACCTTTTTCCTCCACCCTACTGGTGTAAATATGCTGATATTCAAACGGGTAGTAAAAACATGGTGCACAAGAAGGAAAAAAAATGAAGAGAATAAAATGGTGACGTAAATTTATTTCTAAAATAAAGATAGTTTCTTTGAGATAAGTCAGATACAAGTCTTAAAGAAGAACACAATAGCATTGAGAAACTGGTAGCACACTCTCACATTCTGGTTAATTTATGACTTTTTTTTTGTATGGCCATCTTAATACCAGTTCAGTTTATTTCCATATCTACACTATTGGGTCTATGATGCGGTAAGTTGAATTAAGAAGAGATATTTTTGAGTTTGTGTGTAGGTTGGGTGGGAAACCATTTAGTGAAAAACCCACCTTCAGCGTGCCATGTCTTAATTAATTTATCTTAATCTCCCTGCCATTGTCAGTCATCTTTATTGCGAGAATGACGCCTCAGACCATTTTACCACCGAAGTGGGCTAAGACACTATTAAGAACACGTTATTTCAAACTATTTATAGTATGACACTCTGAAGAGTCTTACGACACCTAGTTCATCATCTACCAGTTTATAAAAATATTAGTTGACACCTTAATCTCGGAATGTTTTTAAAGGTTTGCAGTAGCACAGGAATTCTACCATAAATCCCTCAAATGAGAAGCCCTGTAGACTTAAGTTGATGTTGCCCCCAAATAAACTGTGTGAATGAATTAGGCATAGGCACGAATAATCATATTGTATATAAATTTTGTCGTAAGCCTGCCCGACTACGGTCTATCAAAAGAGAAAAATAATATATATATATAATTGTGATATAATTTGAGATAAAATTCAAATAGCCTGAACAAGGATAAACTAAATTTAGTAATGAAAATAAAATAATATTGGGCAACAAACTTAATAAAGTCAAAAATAAATTTAGATAAGCACGAAAATATTATAACCTCGGGACAACTGGGTAGCTCCCTAGATGTTGGTCTTACCTCTGGAAACCTCCTTGGAATACTGGGAATTCATAACCAGATAAGGTCAACACCATCATGGATAACATAACCTATCATCTAGAGATGCCTAAATGAAGATGATAGTGACCAACAATAGTATCAACAATACAAAAACAATGAAAAAACAACTTTGTACTATCAGGTCAACAATGAATAAAATAATAATAATAAAAAAAAAATTTATGCATTAATTGTAAATGCTTGTGTTATTTTGTTTCTTTTTAAAATATTTAAATATACGCTATATGAGTACTCGAATATAACATTAAATTTTACGTGTTTCATAAAATAAAGTAAATTTGTATTGCCTCTTGGCATCTAGAAACAGTTTGGTCACTGAAATCATTTATACTTTCAATAGTCTTCTTAAACCTTTGAAATTGAAGCTAGAGTAATAATAATAACGGCAAAAGGAACAAATTAATGGCCTGGCTATTCCCATATTGTTAGTCCAACAATTACTGGGTATATTACAAATAAATAAAAGTCTGAATTTCGTTAAAATTAATATTTACGTCGATAAATAATGTTGTTTTATACTTAAAAACAATGTTTAATAAGTTTAAAGATATTAGATGAAGCTGATGAAGTAAGATGTAAAAGTTTAAAACCTTGGAATCATTTGATTTGCTGAAAAAAGACGAGACCATATACCTGGTTATTAATTTTGTGATATCTCGTAAGATTAGTTGAAAATTAATATGCCAAAACAAACTGTCCAGGCCGAAAACTGAGCCTAGGGCTTTCTATCGGGGCATTTAACTCACTTCGATGGGTAAATATCACCATTTAAATTTAATTTTCTGGTGGATCAAAATCCACTTCATTTTTTTCCTTCCAACGAAAACCTGGAGCCTCTCTCTTTACAGGTCTAGAGTTGTCGTACATTCAAAAAAGTTATATATCGACATAAGCAAAACTTTACCTTGGAGGTAAGATAAGCTTGTCATAAATTTAAATAAGCTAAATGGAACAAAGCGAATAAATTAGAACAGCGTAAAATAAGAATGAGAGATTTAAAATTAACAGTCTGGGAAACCAATTACACAATAGAAAATAAAATGTATGTAATATATTTCCATTATAAACACGCGGTGAATACCTCTAGTGCCCCTTTTATAAATCTTTCCACATCGTTACTTAGTTCAATGTCTTGTCGCTAGGTTAACCAGTACCTTTACGGGTAGAGTAAATATATATCTCGCAATTATCACTAATCGTTGAATCATAAAAGTGACAAAATGGATATCGTCCAAAGAACAGTTTTATACTCTTCTGAAAATATAGATACACGTTCTGGTAAACTATAACTCCTTCAAACGCTGATGCATATTATCTTTGTTTCGTAGCGTTAGCTACACAATCTGAGATAAAAATTGCTAAAAAAATGTATTCTTTAAGTTCTATAGCAACAAACCTCATGGGTTTGTTCACAATGCCAAACTCTCCTTTAAATTATAATACTAGGAATAATGTCTTTAAAAAATGAGTTCTTTGTTAAAATGTAGTGTGGAGTCTTATCAGTGAAGGAACTAAACATAAAAATCACTTTCTTTATTTGACATGTAAATAAAATGGAGTGTTAAATTATTGGTATATTTGCGAGTAGGTCCAAGAAATCTATAAAGATGATATTTTTAGGAATCTGAGTGTGTATTTGCTTACACTACCGCTTCCACTACGAAAATGGTGTCTTAGATCACGTACCACCAATTTGTGTTACTAAAAAACAAAATAATAGAAAAACGAATCTTGGCCTTGGCCTACGTATTAAGGGTAACCTCAGTTTGTGCTTTCATATATATAACGAGCCTGATGTCTTAAATCATGTGTTGGTAGTTCAAAAACATCAGGAACATAAATATTTGATTCTTAGCATATGTACTATGAAAAATCTGCTTATGTGTACCTTTAGAATTTTTTAATACTCTTATTACTAGTGCAAGCCTGTTGCCTAAACTGCGTAACCACTGGTAGCTAAATAACCAATAAAACTAGAAAGTTTAAACATAACATATCTAATATATGTTAGGAGAACCTAGAATGTGCATATAAGGGTATTTTATTAAAACATTTATATAAAAAACGAGCCAGGCGATTTTAATCGTGTGATCAGTAGTTTAAGTACATTCAACTCTCGACTATCCACGGTAATGGAGGGAACGGGTGCCACAGGTAATCATCATATTTAGTAAAACAAGAGATTGTAGCACATTCATTTCAACCTAGTACTCGCCTATGTAATTGCGTTTATAAACACATCGTTATATATGTCACGTACTAAGATAATAAAAAACACTTAAATCAATATATATTATACTCAAAATGGACACATCACTTACAAAGATTGTATTAGTTTTCTGCTTTTATACAACTACTTCCTTTTTCCTTATCCCACTACATATTTTCCAAAATATCAGCTTGTCAGATAAGAGCGTGTTATCTTCCTGTTCCAGATAACTAAGCAGGTTATAAGTCCATTCTAGTGCAGTCTTCCTTGCATAAACTTGTCACCTCTCTGACCAATGTCTCTTCCCTAGGGATTTACTGAGTACAACAATCGGTAGCCCCGTATTTTCCATCAATAAGGCGTTTTTCAGAAACGTATCCCTTGTTGTTGGAGATAACACGGTTAAGTCACAAAGCGGATAATCCTCCCACGGATAGTCGGGAGTTTACTATATTTAGGAAACAATGTCTTCGGGGTGCAACGCCTGGTATTTGTCCATCGGTCGTCTAGAAGTCTCTAGTTTAAATAAATTTATCCTGTGAAGATTAGGGGGGCAACAATCACAGCCTGACTTCGGCGCATGGAGGACGGTGTAGAGATACTCTGACGAATGAAAATCTAAACTTGCATCGACGTCCATGAATGTGCATGGCGTCAGCTCATCGCTAAAGTGTCTATCCCTCCCCTTGACAGCCTCATTATCCTTTAACCTGATAATTGAGCTCTTCTCCAGCAACGATACAATGAGAGACAGTTCCGATTATAAAAAACATATATGGATGGAGTTCTTTAGAAGATACAGATACTTGTTTCGAATTAGTAATCCGATTTGTTCTATAGCGTTCCAAGCAAGTTGATAATTAACACAATCTTGATTCGTTACAATAAAAAAATAATTTAATTGTATATTACATAATCAAGCCTTGGAAATTATTACTTGTTTCGCCTCAACTGACGGAAACTTTCAGCCAAAGGTCTTGGGTTCGATCTTTACATCCAGATGGCATGCTATGTTTTGTCACGTTAACCACTCGAAATTTAAAAGTTTCTCAAGCTCGCCCGTGTATATATATATATATATATATGGCTTTGAGCTTTCAGGATCACCAGACAATACTGTGGCATGTCACAATTGGAGTGAGAATATAAATCCCCAGAGATTCTATATATGTGAAGGAATTTGGATTGTAAATAGTTTACGAAGTATTTTAAATATATGTCTCAACTATGTGTGATTTGAATAAAGATATTGCATGGCTTCTTGTACACCTCTGCCATGTGATGCTAACTACACCTTTGGTGAAATAAGTTGAGAGGGTCCGGGCTCTGATATTTTGGGGTAGTAAGACATGTTTGCATTCTCGAGCTAATGGGGATACATTTAACCGTGAGAATGTTCTCATTATCATTTTAGGACAAAGCTGATAGGAGATACAAGTTGCTTGAAACTGGAAGCATTGAACATAGCTTTACTAATAAAAGACGCTATGTACTAATGCTGTTTTTTTAAGAAATATATTTTCTCAGTGTGTCTACAATTCCTTTAAATTCAGCCTAACTCATGCTTAAATGCATATTGAAACCCATTATTTCGATTGACATCTTACAGTTTTATATAGAATTTACTCACTCGAGTTAATATAGCGTTAAAACCAGTTTGGGAGCATACAAACGCGATGAGATCCATAGATATAATTATCTTGAGGCCAAATAAGAAATTAATTTCCAAAATAATTAATAGACACATCTAGCGAGGTTAAAATTCACAGACACACAGAGTCAAGTAAAATGCTCACAAACTAACTCAATTATAAAATTATTGATCTGTAACGATGTAATTAATAGACAAGAAAGATCTCGTCTACAACTAGTCTTAATACCCGTCCTGGGAAAAAATGTACCCATACTCTCAGTACAGTATAGATTCAAGCCACGACCATACCATAACTCTGAAAAACGGGATAATCTCACACAGCCAAGTACACGACTTACAAACCAACTCATTTATAAAATAATTATTTGAACAATTTCTGAAATAATTAATAGACAGCTTGCTGTTACGTGTAGATAGGTCAAACTTTGGACAAGTTGGCCTTAATAGTTAGATAGATTATACTCTAGAACAACTTGCTATTACAGATAGATGGCTCAAACTATAGGATAACTTGCTATTACGGATAGATCAAACAATAAAAAAACTTACTATTAGAGTTACATAGATCATACTCGAGAACAACTTGCTATCAGGTCATGCTATAGGACAACTTGATATTACAGATGTATAGGTCACACTATAGATAACTTGCTTTTACGGATATATTAAACAATAGGACTTGTATATCACAATACTTCTCCAAATTACTTGTATAAAATATTCTAGCATCCCATGGAAAAAAATTTCAACCCACATTTTGCGTGATTTTTTTTGTCATAAATTGCCCAAAAGAACACTTTCCTCTGAAATACTCTAATATTTCGTCGACAGTGACGTATTCACCAAAACTATAGCTCTCCAAGCATCGTTCCACCAAGCCATCAAATCGCAAGCCTCTTGATGGCAAGTAAAACCTCTTATAACTCATTATTAGGGGGAAGAATTCGGGTGCAGTTCCATCAGTCGCCCATAAATCTTCTAAAGTTTGGTGTACCTATTTCAGAAAACCAGCAATATACAGCAAATCTATGAGCTCTATTATCTCTTCAGTATTCGTTTCGACTACATCGGATTCTCTCGGCTGTAGTTTTCTCCGATGGTTTTTATGTCGAGTTTTCCCCTTTATTACAATATCTGGAAAAAAAAATAGTTTCCACATCTCTTAAACTAACTTGGTGTTTCTACCAACCGCTTTCACTCCTGGAGGGTGGATAACTTTCTTCTTTCTTCTTCTTATTATTATTATTAGCACCGCGTCTTACTACCCGTTCGGGTTATACGCACTTACGCTAATGTGTAATGGGTAGGGTGAATGTGAGATGAAATGAAGGACCTACAGTTTAACGTGGAATCCGAACCACGGTGGAGATCTGGCACTCCCCACATTCACAACTTTCTTATTTCGTTGTATATGTCTATTCTGATTAAGTGGTTGGATACGCCACATATCTCGACCAAGATATTGTGGCCCAAAGTTAGACGGATGATCGGCTTCCTCTGCATATTGTTCACATTCACTCTCATGATCACTATTTTTCAATTCATCAATATCAGACTCCTATGAATTATCACATGTATCACTCTCTTCGTTCAACCACTCCACTGTTTGATGTTCACGATACATGGCAACAAAAATAACTTTAAAAATAAATTGTAATAATACTTTAAACTTAATCTAATTATAAAAAGAAAAGTTATTAAGTTTTTGAAAACAAAACAATAAAAATATAATAATAAACAAATAGCACAATATAAATGCGGTGCTCAGTATGATGATGTAACTTTAATAACGACATCTTGCTTCTAACTGATCATGAAGCAGTCCGGTGACACTTCATTCCCCCACTTTGAAAACTTGTCTAGGCAGCTAAATGGAGTTCCGAGAATCTATCGTAACTATGACGCCTGTAAAAGAGAAATTAATTTTAAAATGAGTGCCGTGCTCACCCGTCGATCATCGGTGATTTATCGGCAAATATTAATTAAATGCTAATTCTGAAGTTCATATTAGTCCATTTTTAAATAATTGTTTATAATGTATGCATAAGTCTGATGATGTTGAATTTCCTTAAGTTAATAATGCTTAATTATTTAAAACTCATATACTTTATGTTAGTTCATTGTTCCCCTACGCTATACATGATTAGAGAGTACTATTAAGTTGTGATGAGGTCGGATTTTATTATTATTAGCACCACGTCTTACTACCCATTCGGGTTATACGCACTTACGCTAATGTGTAATGGTAGGGTGATTGTGAGGTGAAA
>CABFVZ010005073.1:0-37202 GCA_902151445.1 Timema monikensis
ACATGACTTGACGTATGAATAAGTGAAAGTAGATCTGATAACTCTCCTACTTATCACCTTCATGTTGAAATTGGGCTATACGTTGGGTAAACCGTGTGGTCCCAAAAGGAGTAAAGCAAAGGGCAATATTTTGGGGAAAGGTGTGTTTGTTTTTTTGTTGAAAGGCGGAGTTGTGTGGTTTCTGTCCAACCTCCCTCCCCCAGACGGATAATATCGCGGCTGGTAACCGTGAACTGTGTTCGCGCGTGTCCCAGATTATAGGAGCTCTCATCTTGTTTTGTATAATTGAATGATATGAGCTCACCCCCAAAGGACAGACAGATAACCTGCTGACCTCTTCATGGCCGGCATTATCATAGGTATAGTCAGAGCACCGTGAAAAGTGCTGTCTTATTACCCGTTTGGGTTACACGTTTTTATACTAATCACACTATTGGTTTTTAAAAGAGATTAGGAAGGTTATATTTAGAGGAATTGTAACCAAATTTGCGTGGAGGTAAAATGGAAAACCATTTTTAAAAAACTAGTCTAAGTATACCTTTAGAAGTGGGTTCATGTGTACTAATTACGCTAATGAGTTAGGGATGAGGAAGGTTGAATTTAGAGGAAATGTGCCCGCATTTCTGTGGAAGGAGAGTGGAAAATAATCTCGGAAAAACTACCCCGAGTATATCAGACCGAGATTCGAACCCCGATATCCCTGTCATCGGCAGTCTAGTATAATACGAGGGTTACACCTTAGACTATGTGGCCACCAAAGCAGGTACCGGTAATTCTTATTATCAATAACTATAAAATAACACTAATAATATAGTAAAATGTTATCAATTTTAGCCGCAAAAAAAAGGTTGTATATTTTAAAAAGGTGTTTTCTAATAAAATGGAGACTTATTATATCTTTATTGGTAGGAGCAACATTTCTTCAGATTTCAACTGGTCCCCCTCCTTTCTCCCTATCCTAATCTTATCAGACATCAAATTAAAGTTGATAGCGACGTCATTGGGCTTGAGATCTAAATATTCTAGCAGTTATCGCTCTTGTCTAGCTTTGAGGTTAGGTAACGTCGTTTGAAGATGCTGCCTTCATTGTTTGCTGAAGCGTTGACGAGGTAAAATAAAAATTATTCGACATAGTAACTTTATAACGTTTTGTTTCCCCGGTGGGAATGTAGGGGACGCGAGAAAAGGGTTGTGTTTTTGCAGTTTCTATATCAAAACATTTGTTTTGCCAAAATTAATCAAATATTGTTCCAGTAGAAACCTAGAGTTTAATTTTCTTCACGTGGTGTTATCAACAGTTGTTGAATATCTGTCAGGGGTGTCTTGGAAATTTAACGACAGCTTTTCCTCTTCATTTAAAAGCTTCTCATCTAATGTTGCTATGATCATGACAAATATTCAACAACTGTTGATATCAACGAGTGAAGTTTATTAAACTATATGTTTCTACTGGAGCAACATTTGATTTATTTTGGCAAAAACAAAAAGTTTTGCTATAAAAAAACTCCAAGAAAACATTGACCTTGGTTCGCTTCCCTTTTATTTTCACCTTAAACCGTCACAGAGCAACCGAATATTTACATCAAGGGTTTAGGAATTATAAACGTTGAATTTAGAGGAAGTGTACCCACATTTTCGTATAGATGGATTGAAAAGTCATTAAAAATAATTACGATAGTTTGATAGTAAAAATCACACAAAATTGTCTAAGTTATTTTTGAAAAATTTATAGTTAAAATCACACAAAATTGTCTTAAGTAATTTTTGAAAAATTTAAAATTCTCAAAAATCAGTTTACAGTAAACTATCCCTACCTAATTTTAGAGCAAGAATCAAAACCATAATTTGGCCTCGAGGTGTGATCAATAACATTCAATTATCAAGTGTGAATAAAATTCATTAAACCATTTTAGATGTAGGCCCAAGTACATGTACAGTAGCCCCATGACTTCTTTGGTGCTGACTCAGCTGACAGCTAAAAGCTTTGAAAAGTTACCAGACCAAATTATGTATCCCTACGCCGAACCATATGATCTGCCAAAACATGTGTTTAGCAGCTGTCACTTCTGACAGTTCAAATTTAGGTATATACCTAAATGTTGACTGTCAGAAGTCAGCTGTGAACTGTCAGTTAGCACCAAAGAAGCCATGGGGCTACTGTAGATAGATATACATAATTGTGTAACAGGTAGGCCTAGCCACTTTTTTTTTTTTAGTTCAGGAACACATAAATTGGCATTGTTGTTAGGTTCATTCCGATTACAATGCAAAATATTAACTTTTTATTTAATACCTCCTCTTACTGCCCGTTCGGGCTATACGCCCATGTACTAGGCCCTAATTTCGATAATGTGTTAGGGATTAGCAAAGTATATTTTATCGGAAGTACACCCACATTTTCGTGGAGGGAGGATGGAAAATCATTTATGAAAAACCACTCGCAGCGCACACGACCGGTATCGAACTCCATAAGAGGGGCCATGGTGTAATCCGTTAAACTTTGAGGGTTAGCGAAATATATAGGCCTACTTCATGCAGGGCTGATAAAAAAAATCGGCCAGTTTTCCAGTCAGTCACATTAAAAGAGAGCTTTTTTTTTTAACTAGACTATAAATGCTTTTCTTTTCCTTTGACTAGACAAGGGGTCCTCAACTTTTTTGTACCTTAGAGTGCATCCAAAACTAACGGTAGTGCGGTGGGCACCAATCACCTTTTCAACTAAATTTATAACCGAACATAATTCTCAATGCAAATAACAAACACACAAAAATATAAATTATTTAAAAAAAAATGTGTTTAAATTTTTTTTTTAATCGCATATAAACTAACGCAAAAGGTAGCCCAAAACCAATTTAAACAATTGAAAGAATTTTCTCCAAACCAAAAGTCAATGTTAATAAATAATTAAAAAAATACTGCTTTATTTACGATTTTAACAAGACCAAAATAAATACACAAGGAAATATAGCTACCCATTGACATTTTGGTGCGTAGGTACATTTTAAAATATATATATTTATTCTGTGTTTATTCAGACGACAAAGCTCGGTAGACCCATTTCAAGATATTTACAAAGGAAATAGGAAGTATTAGCATGGTATTAGGGATTAGAATGAGTACACTTTGAAAAGGAGCCGGCAAAGAAAGAGGAATGAGAGGGAGGGGTTGGGACGAGGGGGGCTTTCAATCACCAACTTCTTGAGAACAGCATACCTGGAGATAAGCACAAACTTGATTTTTGTCAAAAAAGTGACAGATAAAATTTTTTGTCAAGAACTTTTCAGCTGTGGTCAAAAAGTGGCGGGCAGACGCAAAAGACTCAGCGCGAGACCCCTGTTCAGGACCATAGTCGAATTTTTATGTTTAACATCTAACGCAATTTGTTTAAAACTTTTTTTTCTTCAACTTTAACACACTAATATAATAGGACCAGTTTGCAGAGGCAGTTTAAAACATACCCTTATGACTTAGAATTCATTCGTAGTATAATCCAATAATTAGGATTACTAAGAATAATAGAATAGTTGAGAATGCTTGAATTATTATAGATCAATTTAAAGTAATAAAGAATGGCAGGATTAGAGCAATTTCTACGTCAAAAATTAGAAAAAGTACTGCAATTAAAAAGAATCGTAAAGGCATTCCCGAACTTGTATTTTTCAAGGACATCGCGACAGAGAAATATAAGAATGGCTATGCATAATATCATTGATCTATAAACCCAAGGTACAAATGAATCAAGTACCAAGATTACAATCATGTAAAAATTATCAATAAAAATCTCACGGGCAAGGTCATAAGTTTTTTTAAACCTATGTAGGCCTAAACTAAATCATTAATAAACTGCGCTCATATGATTTCTTTTCTTTTAAAGCCAGTGTACACCCTAGACATCTAATTTGAAAATAAAATTTAAAAAAATCCTTAGAGGCATTTTTGAAAAGTACAGTCGACCACCGTTAATTTTAAGGATATAATCAAAATCACGATTTAACCTCTAGTTATGACATATAAATATCAAGTGACAAGTGTGAAGAAAAAGTAAATGCATTAAACAGAAAGAGCAACCAACATTTTATTTCGGGAGAAAACAATTACCTACATAAAGTGCCAAAGTTCAAAAATATTCTCCAGGTCGAATTTTGTCAAAATTATAAGTTTTTTTTTTTTTGCAAGGTAAAGTAAAGAGTAATTTAAGTTTTATAAACATGGAAGAAACCAAAGTTAAATACACGTTAAATTCCAATTAATCTATAATTTACTGTGAACATTTGATATTATAATTGTTCCTATTTGAAATCACCGTGGGCTGTTATTGTACTAACATCGTCATTCAAACCTGTTATAATCACTCCAAGCTTCCGAAAGTTTACGTCATTTTTTTTTTTTTTGTTTTTTTCATTGTGGTCAGGTGATTTCAAACTGCGTCACGGTTTTTTTAGCGCATCCTTTTTCCTCTATTAAATTTTCAGTCAATTTGTTTTCGTCTCAATTGTCAGCTGACTTCCGAACAGATATCGAAATAAAAGAGTTGTTTTAAAACTGAAAGTGTGTCATTCATAAAGTAATAATTGTATTCACAGTGTTGTGAGTTGTCTTGTCAGAAGAGTAGGATTTGCTAGCGATCAACTGCAATCAGAAGGATGGGAAATGAGTGTTCAAGTAAGATAAAGTAGAAAGGTCATGTTTATTCTGTGACCTTTCATTAACATTCGAAACTGATAAGAAAGTCTTATATAATAGCTCGAGTTCTTCTTTGGGGATTCAGTTTTGTTTGGTATCAGTTCATAATTAGCATCATTCTAGAAGACTTGGGGTTCCATAACCTAGAAAATATCTAATATGTCTTTTTCAAATTGAGATATATTTAAAGAAGAATATTTTAGTTGTTTATAAAAATCTATCTTAGATTTTAAAAGACGTCGTTCATATTAAGAAATAATTTTTTTTGAGGATTAGTTTCGACACATCTTGTTTTGGATTATAGAAGGCAACCAAATTAACTGGGGGGACCAGTACTCTACATATATTGTAGAAATCTTCGAAACAAAAATTACTCTCGTATTGCCGACAAGGACAGTTTCCTACATGCAACTCCCCCTGAGCCGACAGAGAATGAACGAAGTTTTCCTAAACAGAGTTAACCCCATTTATTATTCAGACTATTCCGATACAATCCTACTTTTGGAAGACAAGAAGAAATATGGCTTGTCTTGAATAGTTCAATTTTATTTTTGAAATTTTCGACAATTATATTCTCTCTCTTTTTTTTCCCCCTTTCTTAACTTCAGTTTGAAGTGGCGACAGTCTTTCCGAAGAAAGTACCTTTGAGGTACAAGAGAAAGTGCTTCGATTGGTTGGTGGCAGTCGCAAGGACTTTTGTTTACCGTTTTGAAGTGAGGAGTTTCCCGTCTCTGTATGAGTGGCGAATCAATTGAAGACCTTGTCTGCGCAGTTTCCCAGCACTCCATCATGGACATTATATCTAGTGTAAGTATCTTGGAATCCTTTATATAGATAGGCCCAAGTTAAAAGTTATGGGTCAAACTTAAACTGAATAAAAAAAAGTATATTTTTTTAAGGGTTGTGTTACATATGAATGGTTGTATTTAGTACTGTCGAAATAATCATATATTTTGAAGATGAAACTTATTTTGTGACTCATTTATAATAAATAAGGCTAATTTATTTATTATAATTTTCAACCCGTCATGATCAACTGTTTCCAGCCTTTGGCCGTGTCATTTGAGTAAAATGTCTTCATCTTAATCCTTTGTTTGATTCCATTCCACTTACACACTTATATTTTGTTATCTACTCCTTTCATCTATTTCTTGGCCTTCCTATTGCAGTCGCCTTATTTTTAGACCACATCGTAATATTAAATTTACCTGTTTACAAAATATACAAGTGCACCCCTAATTTTAAATGTATTTTGGTTGAGTTTAAAACATGTGGTTATAATTCATAATTTTTTTTTCAGTCTCCTTTAGTAAAGTCATTTGTGGCTGGTTCATTCTCAGGAACTTTCTCCACCATCATGTTCCAGCCCTTGGATTTGGTGAAGACTCGACTGCAGAACCCGATGCCTCTCACGTTGGGGTACGTTGACTATACTGTACCATTTGTTAGGCTTTCGCTTTAAATCGTTATCACCCACTTTTCTGGTCGTATGGTCCAAGACGTCACTGACTGGACTGGCAATGATAGAATTCGGGGTTCGAATCCCAGTCTGGTAAACTTGAGGTGTCTTTTTCCTATATAGTTTCCCCACTCAAATGCGGGTATATTTCATGTAAACGCTACCTTCCTCATTCATAACCCATCAGTTTAAATATACAAATAGCATGGATGAACATTAAGATTTGGTGCACAAAACAAACAAAAGAATCTATGGAATACCTTATTCCTGATAATTATTTTAAGTCACATCAATTTTCAACTTCTTTTTTTTTGTACAAGGTGGTTTGTAACCATGCCATACTTTTTCCCATAGGAGTGTAGGGTGTTTGATTAATACTGGTACAAACTATTTACAGGCCATTAAAGACATCCTACCTACTTAAAATCAAGCATACAACATTTGGACCTATTTTCTTGAATGTAGTTAACAGGACAAACCCATACTCTGATGGATTTAATAAATTGTTTTATTCTCTTCCTGGGTTTGAATCCCGCTCGTAATGACCATAGAGGCTAAAAGTGAGAAACCACTTATTATATATTTTTTAATTCACAAAACTATTTGTTTTAAAGTCTAAAACATAAGAACATCCAACCATTATATTTTTTGTGATTACTATAGAGACTGACCCCCCGGTGGTTTTGGTAAAGTGCTCGCCTCAAGACCCAATTTCCACGGGTTCAAGCCCAGCCGAGGTTAAAAGTTTTTTCTTGAGTGATAAAAATATGTAGCACAACTTCCTTCGGAGGGAAAGTAAAGCTGTCAGTCCTTTGTGGTGTACAAGAGATCATTAGAAGTTTTGTAATAATATCTTTCCCAGAAAAATCGGTACTATCCTTTCGCTCTCGCTCATAGAAATTCTTGTGTGTGGTGATATAATCAGTCGCTTCAGAAAGTGCATGTTAAATACCTCAAATAAATAAATAAAAATGTATTATTTCAGAACTATATCGATACAACATTTTGTAACTGTGAATATTGTTTTGTATCTGTGCAGTGTGGGCCCCGTACAGCCCTCAGGCATGATCACTATCATAGGACACATCCTCAAGACGGAGCATGTGTCTGGATTGTGGAAGGGCATGACCCCTGTAAGTAGTATTTGTTGCATTCTGCTTAAAACAATAGGCCCCTACTTAAATTCAAAATGTCTGCCTGATTCTCGATTTGAAAACTGTAAACTCATTTGGGTGGAGTAATGGTACATAGATCCAAGATTCAAATTCCTGTTCAAAAGTAAATTATGCACCAAATTAATTATTAGACGATATTAATTTCCCTTTTGTTTAGATTTCATCAGTAGAGATTTAAGGCGGGGATGTAAGGAAAGTGAGTTAAGATCAGTGTTTTTGCATCCAAACATTATTTGACCGAAATAAATCAAATATTTATCCAGTTTAATTTAGGAAACACTGACCTTAACTTATAAATACCTGAATTTTTTTTACTTGTCGTTTTCTTAACAATCTTAACAGATCGTTAATGGCTTGACTCGAATAATACAACATAATTTCAACAACCCAAATTGTTGGCAAGATTTGTCATTGTATAAAAGGTGATGTTGCTCTCACAGAATTTATTTATTACTTAAATAGGTGAACAACCTCTTTAATATGGTGCCCAACTTGTTGTTGACTGTTGTTTTGTCTTCCCACAGTCCATAGCTCGCTGCGTGCCTGGAGTCGGTCTCTACTTCTCGTCTCTGCACACACTCAAGTCTCACTTTGTCCCGCCGGGCGGCGAACCAGGACCCCTGCAAGCCATGACCATGGGGGTGGCGGCACGCACCATGAGCGGCGTGTGCCTCATTCCCATCACCGTCATAAAGACCAGGTTTGAGGTGAGTGTCTTCCCTCTTTGTCTCTCTCTTTTAAGGTGTTTAATAATAGCAAACAAAGTAGTTCTACCTTGACCTGCTACACTATTGATTTATCTTAAAGACTACGCCGTAATACAACCATGCAAATTAAGCCTTCTATACCATGATTTCTAAAGAAATTCTTAAGTTCTTATTTCATACCAGAATTCTGCTTCATGTTAGTATTTTGGTTGGATAAAAGGACTTAAAAGAATTTCCTATCTTTCTGGAAGGTTTCTTATCCTACCAATTCTGTTAAGAAATAAGGACTTAGAACAGGCCTTGTACCAAAATCAGGGTATACATGTCCGGGTAAACGAAGTTTATATAAATGATGGTGAACGTATTTGTTTACAGAGTGGAGTATACCAGTATAAAGGGATGGGGGAAGCCCTTCGTGTCATCTACCGTACAGAGGGGGTTCGAGGGCTGTGTTGCGGTCTCGTCCCTACTTTGTTCCGGGACGCTCCTTTCTCCGGGCTCTACCTCATGTTCTACACACAGATCAAGAAGCTCCTGCCGGAAGGTGAGGACAAACTTATACGACTAGTGTTATCCGCTAGTGTTTTAAAAGATTCATAGACAAATTAATATTCATACTATAGAAAAAAGGGTATTTGACCCATCTCTACCAGATTTTTTTTGTTTGTTTTTTTAATAGTTGAAAAATAAATTAAACATGTGTAATTAAACCTAGAACCTTGGGCTTCATGTCCACTCGGGGAGGGGTGTAAATAGTGATGTGTTTTTGCAGACAACCCGCCTTGGTGGCGTAGTTGGCTAACGCGCTTGTGTTGAGCTAGACTGCTGAGGACGGGGAGATCGAGGTTCGAATCTCGGTCGGGTGAACTAGGGGTGGTTTTTCCTAAATGGTTTTCCACTCTACCTCCACGCAAATGCGGGTTCACTTCCTCTAATTAAACCTTCCTAATCCATTAGCGTAATTAGTACTTAAAGCATATAACCCGAACGGGTAGTAAGACGCGGTGCTAAATATTAATATTAATGTTTGCAGACTGGCTGAAGGGCAACTTATCAGCTCCTACCAACTTCTCATGCGGTCTGGTAGCCGGCCTCATGGCGTCTGTGATGACTCAGCCGGCCGACGTCTTGAAGACCAAGATGCAGCTGTATCCTGATAAGTTTCAGAATCTGCAAACAATCATCGTATATGTGCACAAGGTAAGCTACCTTCAGATTCATTGCACTGAAAACTGAAACAAACATTTTACTGCTCTCAGATACATATTTAGAGATTATAGTTTTATATAAACAAAGTTTGAGGTTAAGATTGTAGTTCAAACACTTAAACGATCACTTCACTTAAAGCCATGGTTTAATTTTCTTAGGAAGGGCCCTAACTGTCAGCTTTAAAAGTTACTAGATCTACTTTCACGTATCCATGCAACAAGTCACGAGATTTAGAAATTTTTATTTTGATAGATACATCTCGGACAGGGTGGTTTTATCAAAATGGTTTTCCACTCTTCCTTCTTGCAAATGTGGGTACACTTCATCTAAATATAACCTACCTTAGTCCTAAGACCATTGATGTAATTAGTACACAAGCGTATAACCTTAACGGGTACTAAGGCACAGCGCTAAAAAATATATAAAATATAGGCATTGTTTGTACTAGAAGCGTGCTAGTTTAGTGGGGAAAATTAAATTTGTGGTAAATTGATTTGGATGGATTAATTAATTTTTTTTTTTATCATTGGGGCAAAAGTTACTATGAACACATTTTTACATTTTTAAATCTGAGCTTTCACTACCACAGACATAAACAACGTAACAAAAAATGCACCTGCATTTAAATGCTTGTGTTTTACCAGTGTTTTCTTTCTGTCTTGTAGAAGTACGGGGTCAAGGGCTATTTCAAGGGCCTGGTCCCTCGGATGCTTCGCAGAACACTAATGGCTGCTATGGCATGGACTGTGTATGAACAGGTAAGACCAGGATTCTATCGGGTGTACTATGTGTTTTTTCTAAATGATTTCCCACTTTCCCTTCACACAAATGCTGTTACACTTCCTCTAAAAAGAATTAGTGTACATATGCATTTAAATCGAACGAACAGTTAGACATGGTGCTTAAAACAACTATTCAGTGATGTAAACATAATAATTTTCAAAATATTTAGTGAGGAATTGTTTATTTTTTATTTTGTATAAAAAATTGTGTTTTAAAGCTATTACAAGACTAACTTAACAACCAGACCCAAGATCATTATTATAACACTTTTCTGAATGTATTAATGTTATAATGAATGTACTTTACAAAAAAAAAATGTTCACATATAATTTATGATTAATTAAGGAACCAATAAATTTGTCTATCCTTTTGAATATGTTCTGTATTTTTTATTTTTTTTATCTCTCAGGTCACTCGAAGCATCGGGTTGAAATGACCGCCAAACTACGCAGTATCTGCGCTTCCTCAAATTCTCCCAAGGTCTTAGAAATAAAAGGCAGCATTTTAAATTAATGGTCGCGGCAGAGTTAGTAATATTTTGCATATCACAAGGTTTAATGAGCGAATGTTGGAAAAAAAAAAATCTTGCGAGATCTTTTATCAACGTTAAAGGAATGTTGGCCTTGCGGCACTTTTACACTTTGCATCGGCCTCAAGATTAGCCGACTCAGTTATGTATATCCAAAACAAGAATAAGTTGTACATACATGTTTTGCTAACAGTTTGTTTTACATATCTTTGATAACATATAAGATTTACAGAGAAGAGGGGGCGGGGGAGGTTACAACTTCCACTTTTTTATTCAAAGCCTATTCAAATTGAAGTTAAATTAAAATAATAACAAACATATTTAAGGACGCTTTATGTAAATTTTGTACTTTTGAGATTAAAGAAAAAAGGTTATAAATTTTGATTCGGCATCTCTGTATTAAATAAAGTAATGTTTTGACCGGGCCATAATAGAACATTTTAAGATGATGTAGGATTGGATGGGAACAAAATTTATGAATGTAGTGCCTTGTACCCACTGTTTGAATAATTTTGGCTTTTATATAACAGCACTGTAACTTGAATATTTATACTATACCTAGTTACTGTATTTGAGACAGGTTCTTTGATTTATCTATTCCAGATGGATGTTCTTTAAAATTTGTTGTGTAACCAAAAGTGTGGGGTTTTTTTTTGCAAGGAGATCCTTGCCAAGATGACCTAGCTTTTATGATTATATTAAATATAGTTAAAAATCTGAATTCACACAATTTTAGCTTTTTAAAAAATAATAATGTATGGTGTGTGTTTGGTTTATTTATGGATCTATTACATAAATTCAACTTGGAAGTATTTTTAGTATCAATATGTCTAGAAAGTATATTGTTAATCAATCTTAATGAAGGTTTTTATGTAATGCACAAAATAATCCCTCTCAATGGTCCTGATTACAATAAACTGTTACGATTGATTTCAATAAAAAGTAAAAGAAATCGAAAGATGAATACTGCCATCTCTTTAAATACTAAATAGTCACAAACTGCTTTATATACAATTAGTTAACCTCTTCAAGTATAAATTTGTCTGAACAAAACAATGTACAATTTCTTCCTTACTCTTTACATTCCATGGCTAAGAACTAAAAAATGTTCCTTTAAAGATAAAAAGTAGAAGTTTGAACTAATGTTTTATAAATGGGGAAAGTACCTATACAAAATAGCTTCAAAAAAATGTAACACAGATGAAATTATATGTTCAATTGTTTTTTTAACAGTTAATAGATTTAATACTTTTAATAAAAGAGGTATTGAGTAAAGCTCTTTGCCCTTTAAAAGTAATATTGATTTGCATTAATGAATTTCCTGCCCTTTTTTTGAAGAAACTTTGTTTATAGGTTAGGTTTTCTTTGGTGAAAAAGTTAATTTTCTTTAACTTTAGTGAAACAAATATTTTATACTAGATAGCTGTTGCCCGCAGCTTTGCTCGCGTGGAAGTTGATTTATATACAAATACGAAAATATACATATGTATTTACAGATTAATTTAAAATATTACGTTACGTTGATGACCATAACTTGACCTCAGATCAAAAATAATGCAAGTCCGATACAAACTTTCACCCCCTTTTTCATCCCTTATTAAATAAAATTTCCAAAATTCCTGAAACACGTATTTGTTTTACGTCAATAACCGAAATACAAAATTTTGTTTATGTAACTTTCAAAATGACGGACTTTCATACATATTATCATCCCCTATTTTGACCCCTTTGGGATGGAATTTTCTAAAATCCTTTCTTAGTGGGTGCCTACATAACAAAATGAATATACAGTCCGGATTTCATGCTTGTAGCCTTGATAGTTTGCGCTCGGCGATGATGAATCAGTCAGTCAGGACATGTTATTTTATAAGTATAGATGACTATTTTAAAGTGTATTTTTAACATTACTGTTTTTGGCGATGTTGCTAGAGAAAGTGGCTACTGTAGGTTGCATTTGGCAGGTTTTGCAAGCCGTTTGGTTACAAGGTTGAGAGCCTTGTTGTGGTTGAATGAAGGTCGTGTCATTTTCAGTTTCAAGTTTAGGGTGTACCAGAAGATTTCTGAGTGATGGAGGTTGTTTGTACACAAAGACGGGTGGCTTTATGTGAATATTGTTGGTACAGCTGTCTGTAAACTTTGAAATGTTGCTATATAAAGTTCCTGATTAAAAATTGTAGGGTTTTTGGCAGAAAAGTGAGATTATTTTAAGCTTTATTTGTTTCTCATATTTTAAATTTTAAGAGATTATTTTATCTATGGATAACAGATTTTGATGTGATTTTTTAAGGTAAAATAATTATATCAATTATATATATTATAATCTTGCACCTGGAATAATAGATTAGATTGGCTTCAATGAAATTTCACTTCCAAAGTGCTGGTAGCTATTAGGTGTTTTGTAAAAAGGCTTTGATAACATTCAAGTTTAAATTTTCAAATTTTGGGTAAATATATTAAATCTATAGAGTTTGAAAATGCACAAAAGTTATTAGTAATAAAAAAAAAATTCCAAGGTTTGGAAAAAATATTTTAGTATGTTTTTCCCCATTATTTATTGGACTGGTTAGTAAATAAATTGATTTTGCCTGAAAATACTTGAATCATTTTATATTATTTTAAAATTGTGACATAAAATATTTGTTACTACAAGTTTTTATAACTAGGCTACTTATGTACCACATGTTTGAGAATAAACAAATAACATATTTTTTATACAGAATATATGGCTTATTCCTGAACACCTTGAATATTCCAGAATCCCTTTATTATAATGACAAGTACAATAATGTGAGATGAGAAAATATGGAAAAAGAAACTAATTAAATGAAAACTGATAGAAGAAAGCCCAACTAAGGAAAGAAGAAAACATGGGAAGAAACCAATGCCTAAAGTTGACATCTTCCTTTTTGTCTTTTTTGAGTAGAAAGTCACACACACACACACACACATTTACGCAAAGTGTTTTGATATTTCAGCATTATTACATTTATTGAAAACAATACAGGGGAAAACAGAAAAAACATTAGCATTCACCATTTTGAATTTGCAAAATGAAATTTCAAATGTAATAGGTTAGTGTTTTTCCCCTGCATCCTTTTATTTTTCTATAAATGTAATAATGCTGAAAAATAAACACTTTAAATGTGTGTTTGATTACTTTTACTATAAAAGACAGAAGAAAATTAAGGATGTGTGGGAACATTTTTTTTAATTCGAGACGAGAATATAAAAAAGTATTGAGATACGAGAATGAGACAATGTCCTTTTAAAGTAAAAAAAATAATATTAAATTATGTTTATTAAAGTAAATATATATAGTTTCTTTGACATTTGAGCTAGTGCTTACTTTAGATTCTCTTATATATAGTTCATTCAAACACTTGACATATAACGCACACATATTTTAAATGCAATTAATAAAATAGTGATGGGTAATTATAATGGACACCATTTATAATTTAATTTTGTAGTGTAATAGATTATATTGTCAAAGTTTGATATTAAAAACCATATTTATAACCTAAACATTTCTTAATGAAGGCTGTTTTGGAGGAGGGATTCCGGCCTATTTTTGAGTTATTACAATATTATTGGAAATAATAAATTCTTTGTTTGCTTTATTATTTTTCAGGGCCATTATTTGTTGTTTTATATTTCTCAAATTTTCGAGATGAAATGATTTTTTTTTCTTGAATTTGAGATATTTTCAAGTCTCACACGCTCCTAAAGAAAATGTTACCTCCGAGCAATGGATTCTTCCCACATTTTCCTTCTTTCTTGAAGTGGAATTATTCACTCAATTTTTACTTAGTTAATTTATATTTACCCGCTTCAATAAGTGAATGGTCTAAAGAAGGGGTCGACAACCGGTGGGTCGATTTTGCAGAAATTTTCAAACTACATTGTCATTGAAGGTGGATATTTTAGTCTTTTAAGCTTGCAAATATATGGAAGGAGCAGATAATAAAAAGTGTGTAAATGAGAGAAGAAGAATGGTTGAAGAAAATAGGAAGAAGGCACTTTACTAAACTGACCCAACCATAACTGTAAACAGTTGATGTTGAATGTATTTTATAAGATGTATATAGAACACTTTTGCACTAGTAGATTTGTGTTGTACCAACTCTGCAAAAATATCTCTTCCTATACCTTCTTTATCTCGTCTCATACACTTGTCCAGTAATTTAATTTATTAAAAATATTTAATGTGCACTTTCTGAACTGACTGAAAATATCGCCAAACGACTTATAAACTAATTTAAATCCAGAACAGACACAACATCTAGACCTCCCAACCGTTAATTCATCACTGTGAAAGAGAAACTCACATTTCACAAATAAATTTTTCAGCCATGCCGAGAATCGAACCCAGGACCATAAGTATGCTCAGTTGATGACCTCAACAACAATCTATTTTTTTTTCTTTTTTTAACACTGTCTTACTACCCATTTAGGTTATACGCTTATGTAATAATTACACTAATGGGTTAGGGATTAGGAAGGCTTAATTTAGAGGAAATGTACCAGCACTTGCGCAGAGCGAGAGTGGTTCAAACAATCTAGGGAAAACCACACTCAGTGCACACGACCGGGGTTGAACCTCGATCTCCCCGTCTTAAGCAGTCTAGTCCAACCGCAAAGTAGCGACCACCGAAGCGGGTAACAATCCCATGTTTACTCACTATCCTTTTTCAGGGTGGCTACAAAACATATTTTACAAAATTCCCTGACTTTTCCAGGTTTTCTAGGCAACATTTTTCAATTTTCCCCGACTACTTTTTTCCAATTTTAATGGTGGATGATGACGTGTTTTATTTATTATTGATCACATATTAATAAAAAGGTTGTATCTACTAAACATAAACAATTTTATCAATTATTTTAAAAATTAACATGTTCTTTTATTTAGGTATTATTAACTTTTGTTTTAGTGTTTAGTTGCAAAATTAATGGGATATTTGAGAAATAATTTTTAATTCCCTGACTTTTCCTTATTTTTAGTTAAATTCCCTGACATTTCCCCGTTTTCCCTTTCATCAAAAAATTCCCTGACTTTTCCAGGTTTTCCCTGTTTTCCCTGTCTGTAGCCACCATGTTTTTGTTAGGTTGTTCCCCCCAACCCTCGCCTCCACTAACACAATACACAAACCACATCCAAACAAGTAGAGTTAAAGAATAAACAATGAGTTATTCACCATCAGATATACAATACAGGACAGAATTAGTCAAACTAGAATTTGTCGAGCCCATAAATATATCGAGTTTAGAGCCCAAATATTTACTAAAACTCAATTGGAGCTCAAAAATTCAAATACTCACTTATACCTCTAATAATCACTACAAGAGCTCTAAAAGTAGTTCTCCAAATTTGAGCAAAATTTAGAATTGGGTAGAGTCCACTGTTTTACAAATCCGAATCTCCCACGAACTTACAAATTCGAATTTTGGAAAAAATATGAACCTCAGAAGAATTAGAAATATAATGGAAAAATAGAAATAGTAATTATATGCAAAATGTCTTATAATTCATTCATTATAATATTCCTACATTTAGTTGTGTTAAATTACTGGTCTGGGACCTGGTTGTTAAATTTATTTTATAGTAATTATGTTGGTTCTGAACCCCAAATAAGTATCACCTTTAAAACAAATTTCAATAGAAAAAAATAATCTTTTTTTGGGATTTGATTCTCAAATCTTGAATATCCAAAAAGATTCAAAGGTTACATCTCAAATATATTCATAATAGTAAAGTTAATAAAAGTAAAAATGATAGTGACAATAAGCATAGATAGTTTGAAAGGTAAGTGATAGATAGTTTGAAAGGTAAGTGTTGTTTCTATAACTAAAGGTGTTCAAGTCCACTTTTTTAATTAGAAGCGGACTCTTGAATAAAATATATATGAAATATTCTCAAAGCCAAATCAAAGTTCGAATATGTTTTTAGTTGTTTTATGATTGGAAAAAAAAGGGTTATTTATAACTTTATGTAATAAAATTAATTGAGAAATGTTTTATTGCACAAATGTTTGTGATATTTTGTTAATCTTATAAATTAAGTTACTATCACAACTTACACGTCAATTACTTCATTATGTTTGGAAGAATATACAGGAAAGGTGGATGGAAACATATTATATTATTATTATTATTAGCAACAAGTCTTACTACCCGTTCGGGTTATACCCACTTACGCTAATGTGTAATGGTAGGGTGATTGTGAGATGAAATGGAGGACCTACAGTTTAACGTGGGATCCGAACCACGGTGGAGGCCTGGCATTCCCCACATTAACAAGTTGTGATTAATACACGTCTTGTCAGAGGTGAAGGAAGGGTTTGGTAATCAGATAGATCTGTGCCGGGACCGAGGATTGAGCCCCGGACCTACAGCACAGAAGTCCAACACCTTACCCTTAGACCACCAGTTCATCAATAGAAACATATCAAAGAGAACAAACACGATATGGGTTTTACAATGAAAAGAAGAACACAGTTCACACTTTACACCGCTGCCCCTGGAAGAAAATAAATAATTACCACCCAATCCCCTGACCTAGGTTTCATTCTATCGGAACTCATCAGGAGGGACTAGGGAGTGTGAAACACGCAAAAAAAGAACTTAGATGGAACATGTAAAAGGAATAACAACGTACAAACACAAGAAATGGACAGTGGATGTGAATATTATACATACAATATATCTCGCTTAAGGAAAACCTCTTTTCTCTTTATGAGGAAATTGTATTATATTTGGAAAAAAGTACAGCGGGAAGTCAATTACTTTTGAGTTTTTTCCATTTAAATATTATTTTGTAATTCATTCAACAGCTTTTAATGAGATTAATTGACCATACATTACTTTAGCTCTCAATATTTTTATTGGAGAAAATTCGTAATAGTTAAAGCCAGAGTTTCTTTCGAAGTGAAGTCGAAGGTGACATTTGTTTTGAAGCCAAGTCAAAGTTTTGAAGTTTCACACACCCTTTAAGAACTAAGATCCTTAGGCTAAATTGACTTGTGTAAAAATGAATGTTATCGTTAATGAATTGTCAAAAGTCAAGTGTCTTTTCTAATAGTTTTGATAAGTATATATATATATATGTATACAAAATATATAATAGAAATAGAAGTAACTTGCTTGTTACTTGATGATAAGTAACCTCTAGGTCAATTTCAAAACAATATTTTTTAATAAAGGAAATTGATAAAACTAAAGAAAGAGGAAAAATAAACTACTAAGAATAAGAATAAATTTGATGAAGAAAGCCCACCTAGGGAAAGAGGAAAAATGTGGGAAGAATCCAATGCACAAAGGTGACATCTTCTTCCTTTCTTCTGTAAAGGCAACAATGCCGAAATATTCTATTTGTGTTAAAATGTGTGTGTGACTACTTCTACTATAGAAGACAGAAGAAAGGAAGAAGATGTCACATTATTTTGTGCATTGGATTCTTCCCACATCTTTCCTCTTTCCTCAGGTGGGCTTTCTTCATCAAATTTACTCTTAGTAGTTTATTTNCCTAGGTGGGCTTTCTTCATCAAATTTATTCTTAGTAGTTTATTTTTCCTTTTTCTCTAGTTTTATCAATTTCCTTTATTATAAAATTATCTAGCCATTGGGCCACCTCATTTTTGAATCGTTTTAATAAATTGATAATTTAAAACTTATAAATTGAAACCATGTACACAAATGCAGTACATTCTAGTGATTTATAACCCATAAATCCTACGCGCTCAATATTAGCCGAGTTTTTTTCGTATCTGAGGTGGGCTCGGTCCCAATTATCTCGGTTAGTTGCGAGACTACTGTATATAATTTTAATTTAATAGTAATTTTTATCCTTTAAGAACAATGGTTCTTTTTTATTAACAAATTTATTCAAATGTAAATTGACAATGCCAAAGAAACTTCCCATGAAGTCTTCTGTATCGGAGCATTTTAATGATTATTTTGTTCTAAACACAGCGTCTTACCGTCCTTTTAGGTTGTATGTACTTCTTAGCTCTGGTAGAAGGGGCAAAGAGGGGGGAGGGGGGGGGGTTGAAACAAACAAGGCAGATTTTGACTTTATGTTGTGAGCTCTTGTAGACCTTTCTCTCCTAACATTCGAGCTTTATTAAAATGTGAAATATTTTATACTTTACAAGATGACAGATATTTGTGTCCCTTTATAAAAGAGGTCTGGAAGGGGTCTGTTGACGGATAGATCATAGACTTGAAAGGGGTAATGCTGACGTCAAACAACAAACAATCGTCTAGATAGTATTCAATTATGAGAATGAAATGTCAGTCTTATATCGATCAGATAGTTTATGATGCCGACGCAGTTGTTTCAATGCTCCTTGAGCGCCACCAGCTGTCTCACGAGCGTGGGAGGAGCAAGGTCTAGAGGTGTTTTTTTCTCCTTGTTTTCGACGTCCAAGTGAGCGCCTCTCAACACCAGCATCTTGGCTTCTTCCGTTCTGTTTTCCTCACAGGCCAAGTGCCTGACAAACAAATATGATGCGGCAATCAAGATTAAGGCATCGCCGGTGAGTTTCTTTTTCTAAAGAACTGATATATTCGAGGTGAAAATAAACAAAATCGACTCTATATACAACCAGGGTTTAACGGTTGGATTAAGAAACTGTCAAATCCTCCAGGAATATTAGGTTAAATAACTCAAATCTTTTGGTACAATCCAATTTTCATGAAAAGCTACTACTCTAATTTTCATAAATACAACCTAGAAAAGCTAATACAGTCCGATTTTCAAAGGAAAAACCTTATCTGACAGATAAAAATATTATTAGGCCTATATCTTATTTAATATATTTATATTATTCACGTCATGTGATCTGCAGCTATTACTGTTGATAAATATCATCAATAACTACAAAATAAAAACTTTTTTTAGCACCACGTCTTACTACCTGATCAGGTTATTACTAATATAGTAAAATCAATTGGTAATAAACAAAATGATAGAGCACAAATAAAAGCAAAAACACTAACACATATTTACACACACATCAATATTTCGATGATATTATTGCATCTTCCTCGGGAAGTAGTAGTAGACTGACTACTAGCATAATAGCACCGAAATATTGAAGTGTGTGTAATGTGTGTTAGTGTTTTTACTTTTATTTGTGCTCTACCATTTTCCTAATATTCTATATTTTTATTTATCACCAATTGTGTTTGATACATGCACTTTATTTCATATATAATATAGTAAAATATTATCAATGTTGGCCACAAATAAAATATGTTTGTGTGTTAGGATGTTTCAAGTATGGATTTTATTTTAGCTATATGAACAGTTTCTTTCCTACTCCTTAAGGGAGCGGCGTTATTAGATATGTATGTATGTATGTATGTATATATGTATGTTTGTGTATTCTGAATCGCTCTTTGTAATAAAATTGGACAAAAGATGCACCAAACCAAAAAAGCAACCATTATGATCATAATCACAGCTAAAATAACTTTTTTTTTAAATACTAAAACTCGCATTGCAGTAGATTTGTAGACTCACAGGGGGGTGTTACCATAAGCATCACTGGAGTCCACCTTTATATCGCTCGAATCCAAGAGAGTCTTTACGACTTCAGTGTTACCCTTGGAGGCAGCGCGGTGAAGAGGTGTTGCCCCGCGTTTGTCTACAATGTTGACGTCTGCGTCGTTCGCTAGCAGGAATTGCACGATCTAGAACACGATTGATAAGTAGTTCTGATCAATCGCTTCCAGGTAAGCACAATTTCATATTGTTAATAGATTCAAGATTTAAATGTGAGGGCTACGATTCCCATACTTGCCTTATCAATTTACACGTGAAACTTAAACAGTCTTTCTTCTGTCTTTAGTTTAATTTGTCCATACATCATTTTACTTTCCTCGTTTTGAATGATAAATGTAATCTCAGGATCATTATCATAATCATGAACAGCTTTCAGCCAATCACCATGTCTGTTTGGAACATGAGCCACTCCAATGTCTCCTTTCCTCCCACCCCGTTTCCCCCTTCAATCACAGCCCAATCCTCTTCCCCCCAAAACACCTAAAATAACCAAGACAGAGGCTAGAAAGCTATGCAAATCCTAAAATTTGATCGAACAAGGCAAGGAGGAAGTATTTTTCATTTAAATTTGATTTTTAAAGTCAAAATAATAAAATCACCTTACCTCATTCCATCCTTTCGATGCTGCGTACTGGAGCGACGAATGCCCTTCTTGGTTTCTCGCGTTGACTTGTGCTCCCTGAGCGACTAACGTATGAACAACATCCTCCTTGCCCGCAGACGAGGCTAAGATCAGTGGTGTCATCGCAATCTAAACATAACAACGTCGTGATGAACGAAGGTGACACCGTCTTTTAAAAGCGCCAGATTGGGTACGAGCCTCAGGACCGATTGAATTTTCATGTTTCAATGGAGCACTAAGCAAACATTAAACGTCTATAGTTGATGCGCATACCAGAGCTGTGAAGTCGGTACACCAACATTTCAACTCTGAAGACTCTATTTTTCTAGTGTCCAATTGTGACTCACTCAGAAGTGTCTAATGTATATTAATAAGTAATGACAACTTTACTGCAGTAAAATGCTCCAATACAGATTAAATAATGGGAAGCTTCGTCGACATTGTGAATTTATAGTGGCCTATTCGAATAAAGTTGTCAATAAAAATTACAGATATTGGTCCTAGTGACAAAAATTGAGTCTGTACATTTTCACCGACTCCAATTCCACAGCAATGGCATATATATTAATTAGAGCTTACTTGTTACATGGGTAGGTTAAAAAAGGAAGGTAGGATTTTATAGAAACTGCATCTGTATTTGTGTGTAAGAGTGGAAGCCATTTAGGAAAAACCACATTAAGTACACCGGATCGGGATTCAAACCCCGCTCTCCCTGTCACAGGCAATACAACTTAGCATGAGTTAAGTTTTAGACTATACAACCATAGACGCCAGTAACAAATTATTAAGTCTAACCTAATGTATTATTATTATTATTAGTAGTAGTAGTACCGCGTCTTACTACCCGTTCGGGTTATACTCACGCTAATGTGTAATGGTAGGGTGATTGTGAGATGAAATGGAGGACCTACAGTTTAACGTGGGATCCGAACCACGGTGGAGGCCTGGTATTCCCCACATTCACAAGCTGTGATTAATACACGTCTTGTCAGAGGTGAAGGAAGGGTTTGGTAATCAGATAAATCTGTGCCGAGACCAAGGATTGAACCCCAGACCTCCAACACAGAAGTATGACACCTTACCGCTAGACCACAAGGTCACCTTAACTTAATGTAGGCCCTATATTTATTTATACGTCAAACCATGTAGTATACAACTGACATTTTTGGGAAATGTAGCCTATCAATTTCCACGTGCATATTCTCAATACTAGTCAAAGTTTATATCAATGTCGGCTACTCTGGCATTATTTTATTTAAGCTTTAAAAGGTACTTTCTATGATAATCCAACCTATAAGTTTAGTTTTGATATCATGAAGTTTTATACCTTTAATAGAAAAATACAAATTTAAGATTGGGATGAATTAGTTTGTTAATAGAGAGCTTGTCGTCCTCGGTGGTCTTGGGGTAAAGTGCTCGCCTTAGGCCTTGGGTTCAAACCCAACAGAGGTTGATGGTTGTTTCTTGAGCGATAAAAATCCGTAGCACAACTTGCTTCGGAGGGGAAGTAAAGCCGTCAGTCACATGTAAATCACGGTGCCCATCATCAGATGGATAGAAATCAAACCAACCTTTGAGTTGTTGACTTAAGATGAAGAATAGAGAGCTTATGTCATTTGGTAACTAAGCCTTAAGAGTCATTTCTGGAGGAATCTAATATTTCTGAGTTATATGTTAGACTAGATAGCTGTTGCCCGCGGCTTTGCTCGCGTGGAAGTTGATTATATACAAATACGAAAATATACATATGTATTTACAGATTAATTTAAAATATTACGTTACGTTAATGACCATAACTTGACCTCAGATCAAAAATAATGCAAGTCCGATACAAACTTTCACCCCCTTTTTCATCCCTTATTAAATAAAATTTCCAAAATTCCTGAAACACGTATTTATTTGTTTTACGTCAATAACCGAAATACAAAATTTTGTTTATGTAACTTTCAAAATGACGGACTTTCATACATATTATCATACATATTATCATCCCCTATTTTGACCCCTTTGGAGTGGAATTTTCTAAAATCCTTTCTTAGTGGGTGCCTACATAAGAAAATGAATATAGAGTCCGAATTTCATGCTTGTAGCCTTGATAGTTTGCGCTCGGCGATGATGAATCGGTCAGTCGGTCAGTCAGTCAGTCAGGACATGTTATTTTATAAGTATAGATGGAAACAATGAGTAGGAGTGGATTTCCACACATTCAACTAACCCTCTAATGACATTGACCCTTCTGGGGACCCTTTAAAAAGGTGGAAATTAATGTTTTAAATATGTCTGACAAAGTAGGAAACTGACAGTTCCTTAAATGTCCACACACTTACCTAGAACTTTCAAAACCCTTTTAGTTGTCACTTTCAATTAAAGTTTTAGTACAATTAATTTTTTTAATACTTACGTCATCTCCTGGGTCAACTGGAGATCCTTTCTCCAAAAGATAACCCACGATTTCTTCATGACCACCCAAAGCTGCCCAATGGATCAGAAGTCTCGCATTCTGTAGGGGAGCAAAAGGTTTGTGAAAGTTCTCAAGCCGTTTCTGAAAAATCGCTGGTCCCATACTTTAAATAGAGAAAGTTACGTAACCATAAAATTACTCCCACAAAAAGTTTCAACACCATTATCACACAAAACTAACGAAAAAGACTCATTGGATTTCAGTGTAAGCAATCTCCTTAGGATTAGGCCTATTATTTAAGAACATAATTTTATAATAATGGAAATTGATAAGAATAAAAAGGAAAAATAAGTGTAAATTTAATGAAGAAAGCCCACGTCCTATGGAAAGAGGAAAAATGTGGGAAGAATCCAATATACAAAGGTGACCTCTCTAATCTTCTATAGTAGACGTAGTTAGAAAAAAGAAAGATGATGTCACTTTTGTGTCATACACTTAATGGATGATTTAAAAATTAAAAAGTAGTATTGGGTGACAACCCAAACCTTTTCTTTGACTTTGTTTCCCTTTCAAAAAGTAAATTTCGCACAGACGTTCCCTTATGGAGAACAATGGGAATAGTAGCCTATGCATTGAGGATGGGATTCTTTTTTTTCTATGTTATATTATATTAAATTTAATATTTTTAATCGTCTAAATTTTCCATACACATAGCAACTAAAGTACATTTCCAATAATAACATTTAATATTAAAAAAACATTCTACATAGTTTTTAAAATAAAATTAAGAAAACTCACAAAGGTACCGTAATACACTTGAAAACATTCGGCCATGTTGAGTAACTCGCGGAAAGGCCTCTTTATGTCCATCCACATAAGAGTGTGTTTGGAACAAGCCTATTTTTTTGTAAGTTAATAAGTAGGTTATAATTCTGACTAAACACATTTGGTACATATTTTAATGAAACTACCTGAGGTAGACTGTCCCACACATTTCAATCAAAACTAGAAGCTATCTCAATGCATTTTGTGCCATGTGACATTCTTTTTAATATTTACACTCCACATATCAAAGTTCTTCTGTGAATTAGGTGGGTTTTCATAGAAAATAAAATATATATATAATATTATTTTACAATATTAATTTTGTTATCATTGGAAATTTGATTTTGTTGTTGTGTGTTTAGATGGTTATAAATATTAAATGTAGGCCTATCATTATAGGACATAGATAAATAAATAAATAAATAAATAAGGAATCCCGCCCTCACTGCGCACTGTTTCCATACAAACAAGCTACTTGTGAAATATAGAAATATTTGTTAGAGAAACGTAATAATTATGTTATAAAGCTTAACTTTTAATTCAAAAACAGCTTAAAATAAACAGAAAAATAAACAGAATATAAGCAAAGTAAAAGCTTATACATGATTATTATAATATTGTTTACACAATGCTTACATCATCGCTAAGCGTTATCAATTTGGTATCTTCAGATAGTTTAATTTTCAAATTCTCAAAATCTCCTCTGTATGCCAAATCAAAAATTGAATCTTTTACATTAATAGCCATCTTTAGACAAAATCAGAATGACAAGCAGAATTTAGAAAATAGTTCAACGATGTTGGAAAATTATTTAAACAGCGCTAGACGTATAATGTCAATTTGCATAATTATTATCAGTAAAGTGTGCATTTAAAACCAGATAGATTGTTACAGATTCCAATAAACATAATAATATTTGAGACTATTTTAAAACCACAATAAAATTACTATAAAGTACATTTCAAACTATTAATATTCTAAGTAAAACATTGTTTTACGGAGCATTATCACTAGTAAAGGACATTGACCTCAGTCGTAAACTCAGTGCTTAGGTTTATTCATATTAATGTTTTTATTTGCTTATTTCTTTTGTAACCAAATTCATTTTGTATGTTCCAATTCAAGTATAACTATATTTAAATAGGCGAAGCTATAGCTATGAATGAATATTTGGAGTACCTTTAATGAAACAAACTTTTATTTGCTACCAACATGGATACTATTCTATTTTATTATTAGTATTATTGTCAGGGACGCTATTGGTTACATTGTTTTTGGTAGTTTAATGTTGTATGATCTGTGAGATGATTTTTTTTTTTAAATTGATCTCTATAATATAACTGGATGAACATAGGTGGTTGAAATTTTCAAGCTGTCGTCTGCATACCATTGTGTAAGAGAGAAAAAACTTTCGTGTATCTCTTTCTCTCTCATCCCCCTACAAAGCAAAGTAGTATTTTGACATCGTTAATTAATTTGATTGAATATATAATATACATCAATGTGTGATTAGTCACATGAAATAAATGTGCTTGTAAAAGCTTTTAGGAGCATAACAAAGTTTGAAACTGGTGAGTTTTTTCTTTAAATAAGTGGATGTAGGCTAATATATACGATGATTTTTGAAGGAAGCTCGTTTGGAAGGCTTTATATTGTACCAGAATTCTACCCCATAATAGTGTTTAGATATGATAAAAGGCCTTCCAGAAGGGAATTTCTACTTCCATTCTAAATGGCCGTTTATCCTACCAAAAATATTAATATATGATAGTATTCTGGTATGAAATAAAGCCTTACAGATAGGGATTCTTACTAAAATAAGGGTTTAGTAAATACCGTACTTCCTACAGGCCACAGTATTACCTGTAAAACTGAATTGTATATAGAGACTTCTTAGTCACATTCAAAGAGTCATTCTATAAGCAATTTATAGTAATTAAAAAAGTGGGCAAGTGGGATTAATGTCACGCTCGTTCGGTTTGGGTTTTCGATTACGGAGACGGCAGGATTCAAATTTTGGCCAGATGTACAAGAGGTGATATTGCCTAAAAATTTCCCCTTCTACGTCAAACCAAATAAGGGTACATTCCCTCTAAAGTCTACCTATCTAAAAACTGAAATTAAATTTGGATATCGAGTGACCTGGTGGTCTAGGAGTAAGGTGTCGGACTTCTATGCTGGGGGTTCGGGGTTCAATCCTCGGTCATGGCACAGATTTATCTGATTACCAAACCCTTCCTTCACCTCTGGCAAGACGTGTATTAATCACAACTTATTAATCACAACTTGTGAATGTGTGGAATGCCAGGCCTCCACCGTGGTTCGGATCACACGTTAAACTGTAGGTCCTTCATTTCATCTCAAAATCACCCTACCATTACATATTAACTTAAGTGCGTGCAACCCGAACGGGTAATAAGACGCGGTGCTAATAATAATAATATTATTAGCACCACGTCTTGCTACCCGTTCGGTTTATACGCACTTACGCTAATGTGTAATGGTAGGGTGATTGTGAGATGAAATGGAGGACCTACAGTTTAACGTGGAAATCCGAACCACGGTGGCGACCTGGCATTCCTCACATTCACAAGATGTCTTGTCAGAGGTGAAGGAAGAGTTTGGTAATCAGATAAATCTGTGCCGGGACTGAGGATTGATCCCCGGCCGCCAGCACAGAAGTCTGACACCTTACGCCTAGACCACCAGGTCACCCTTAAGGTGGGATAAAAGGGGAGGTAAGAAAAGGTCAGTTCTTTTACAGTTTTTGTATCAACACTTTTTTGGTCAAAATAAATAAGATATTTCTCCAGTAGAAACAAAGAGTTTAATTTTCTTCACGTGGTGATATCAACAGTTGTTGAATATTTGTCATGAACATAGTAGCATTATTATTATTATTATTTATCATCGCGTCGTACTGCCCGTTCTGTTTATACGCTTAAGTACTAATTACACTAATGGTTTAGGAGTTGGGAAGGTTGCATTTAGAGGAAGTAAACTTGCATTTGCATGGAGGGAGAGTGGAAAACCATTTAAGAAAAACCACCCCCAGTTCACCCGACTGAGATTCGAACCTCGATCTACCCGTCCTTGACAGTCTAGCTCAACACGACTAGCGCGTTAGCTAGCTACGCCACCGAGTCGGGTCATGGCGCTATTAGATGTGAGACTTTTTAAATGATGATAAAAAGTTGTAATTAAATTCCAGGACACTCCTGACAGATATTCAACAAATGTTGATATCACCGTGTGAAGAAAATTAAACTCTTATATTTCTACTAGAGCGATATTTGACTCGTTTTGGCGAAAAAAGTTTTCTTATAAAAACTGCAAAAAAACCACCACCCTTTTCTCTCATTCGTGCACCTCCGCCTTAATATTCTCAAACCCCTTTCCTAGTCCTTGGCCCTAATGTATCAAGTCACTGATAACCAGAAAATTGTATTAATACGAACCAATTACATTTTTAAAAATTTAAAAAATTCTTTTTATTCGTGTTTTTTAAAGTAGTAAAACGTCCTATTGAACAGTTTTTATAGGAAGTATTTTTGTACTTTATTTTAAAACAAATTTTGGGCAGACAAAAATATTAATTTTGATTTTTTTTTAACTTGACTGTACCAGCTAAATGATAAGATTATCCACATATTTGGTCAACCCTTCTTTCTTATCATGTACAGTTATATTTATTTTGCTTCTTAAGTGTTATTCAGTTATATCTCCTCACTTTTAGATAAAATTACAACCTTGGTAACGTAAATAAAATGTTCAAAATATGGTTTGCTATTTATTATGTAGGGAGCGGATTTTGCCTATTTCCCTTTTGTTTTCCTTGATCGTAGAACATAGATGAGTTTTATATACATTTCACGTTATTTCAAATACAATAGCCTATATTTATCTTTTAGTGCCTATTCCATTTGTATTTAGGCTTTCTCCTCTCTTTTGTTTTTCCCCTCCACGGTAAGGATTTTCTTCTGACATACCTGCCATTGCAAGAAAAAGGTTTAACTTCTTTAAAAAAATGGAAAATTTGAAATTTTTGTCTTTTGACATCATGTGAAGTAGAACCAAGTTTTTCAACTTATAAAAAAACATAATATCTGACAATAGATCTAATTTTAATTAACACCGATGTGAATAACTGACTGTAAACCCGCTTCGATGGTCGCACGGTCTAAGGCGTAACTCTTACAATAGCTAAACTGCCCCGATGACTGAGAGATTTAGGTTTTAATCCCGGTCAGAGGTATTTTCCTAAATGTTTTCCCACCCTTCCTACAGACAAATGCAGATACACTTCCTCTAAACTAAACTTTCTCCAGCCTTAACACAATAACGTAATATATACGTCTTGCAATGCTAAAAAATAATAATAGCTGTAGGCATTAGCTTGTAGTAAAATTAATTTTACATTGCTTATTGTGTGCCCGTTTGGGTGCCTAGATCTCATATTTGTAATGCCAATTTTCCTGTCAATTTTAAACATTTTTAAAGCTTAATAATCCACTCGCTATTTATATGATAGTTAATCTATCGAACTAAGGGTGATTTTACACTGATATATTTATTTTATAAAATAAATTTGATATAACTTAGACGACCCATCAAAGATCTTGTATAAATTAAATTATTTAACAAATCTTCTATCAAACGTTAACATTATATAACATGTACTATCAAAGAAAATATTGCCAAATATAAAATATTAATGTGGATATAAGAAGAAGTTATTCATTTATTCAAAAAAGTATTAATAGATAGGTTGTGATTTGGACAATTTCTGACCTCTAGATAATTATGAATCTTTAAGTTTTATGTGTCCCCGAACTCAAAAAGTGGGGCTTGAAATTATCTCTGTCCCTGAGGCCGCTGCCGGAGTGGTTGGGTGGATTTTGTTCATACTTGATAAATATATGGTCATACCTCAGGATTAAAAAAAAAAATCTTTTATTTTGACGTTAGTCCTTTAATTTTGAATAGTTTCCTAAATTTTTGAAACGTCAAAATTTTCTAAAAACTTTTTTGTTGGAAAATTGATATCCAGGGAGTGTTTAACATGATAAATAGCAAGAAGCTCATGAAGGGTAATTTAGTTATGAATGATTTTTAGAAAATTCGAAATTGATCAAAAATGGTTTTAGCAATTTTGTTTAAATTGAATATTTGGTAAATTCTTGACATGGCAAATAACACTGTATGGTTATGGTTATTGGAAAAATTCGATGACTGATATTTTAAAAATTTGAAATAAAAAATAATAACTTTTGGCTCAAAATGGATATCTGGAATGTTTTTTACATGATAAATAATTACTTATAATATATTTATGTTTCTTAAAAAAATTTCACTTAATGAAAATCATGATTGGAATCTTGTTGTTTGTTTATAATCCTCCCGCCACGCAAATGTGAGTGTATTTCCTCTAAATGCTACCTTCCTCATCCTTAATTCCCTATCGTTATTAATATATTATACAATATATGCGTATATCCCGAGCAAGTAGTCAAAAATAGCGATTAAAATAATTTTAAAACAAATGTTGAACATATTCAAACTGGAACGTTTAAAAATGCACACCACATTCGTGTATTTGAAAACAAATTATATTTTAATGTTTTCTTACAGTTATTATTAAAAAAAAGTTTAAAGCCATAGAGCAGTGCCCCTTAATACTTTTTGGGTCACGGACCCCAATAAGAATCTGACAAATTTCATGAAACCCCTTCCCATAAAAAAGGACGTAAATACACACTTAGTAAATTTTGCTTACTATCTATCTCTTTTAACACAAAATTATCGATCCTTCTAAGCCCAATATCGACCTTTTACACTGGTCAAAATTCACAAATGAGGGTTTTAATAACAATGTAATGACCTGAAGATGTGGAACCACCAATAAAATTTCAAAAGTTTTAACCGGAAGTCAAAATATTTACTACGAAAGAGTCGAACATATTTGACTCAATATTGACCTTTTTTTGTTGGTAAAAATTTACAAATGAGGAATTTAACAGCTATGCGATGACTTGAAGATGTGAAACCGCTAGTAAAATTTGATTAATTTCAAACCGTAAGTTGTTTTTATTTTTTTAAACCAAAAATCAATATACATTTTTTTAAATTACAATTTCTTCTATTGTAAGCCGAAAAAGGGTTTGCCTAATTATAGCGCAATTTGATAGTTTTCTTTTTTTGCAGTGTAAAATTTTAATTCATTCACATGGGCATAATATAAAAACAATCTTTACAATTATGTCTCTCCCCTTGTTTTTTGTTGAAATTGTGGAATAGTCTTCAACAGTGCAGCCGCGCATATAATATTTGACATTCAATATATATATATATATATAAAATTTTGATGACACTGAGTGATGAATATCCTGCCTGTTGAATAGACAGGAAACTTTATAATTGAATTCAAGCTTTGATCTACAATTTTTAAATTTTTGTTTTCGGTTCACAGACCCCCTGAAGCCCAGTTTAAGAAACCCTAACATAGAGTAAGGTAATTATAATGAGACATTATTCATAATTGGATGAGGCCGTTTCTGGTAGTTAAAATCAAAACAAAACGGCTGAACCGATTTTGTCAAAAAAACAAAAACAAAAAACCACTCATTTCAATAGTTGGGTGTGCAGGCTGTCGGCGAAAAATAGGAACTTCCAACGAACACCCGATTTGCCTAGAGAGTTTACATCTTTACTGCTGTTTGCGTAGTACATTCATTCTTTGTTTACATCACCATGGATACCCTGATTACCACCTATGTGGTCTAGTGGTCCTGGCCAAATGTACCGGGTTCAACCCCCTACTTTTCCGAAAATTTTCTGTGAAGCAGTGGGCTTGGAACGAGGGTAAAACTTAGTCTACTGAGGACAAATAAGGAGGTACTTGAATAAAGAAGTAGCAACCCTGGTTTAGAAAATTGAGATTAACGGTTGAAAGGTTCGTTATGCTGACCATATGACACCCTCTATCAGCGAATGTTGGAATCATTTTCTCTAACGGCGGCGGTCGCTCTGTTGGCATAGCTTGCTTACAGGCGCATATTATGGAGTTTTATGGAACCATGGTTTGTGCATGATTGTGTATCGCTCAATGTGATGCAAATGAGGACACAAAAAAACTTATCCCGATGTTAAACGTAAAAAAAAAAACTCCACGTATATCATGCTTGCTGTTCAATCCCAATAATTACTACCCCTCCCTCGCACCATTAGTCTACTACCCTGAATTAATTACAGTAATGTACTATAGCTCTGAAGTAACGATAAAGGTTGCCAAGTACGTCATAAGCAAGGAACATTAGGTGTATTCATTAGCTTTATTGCTTTCACTTACTTCCCAAAGGATCTATTTTCATCCAATATCTAATCCAAAATATTTTTTATAGTAAAATAAAAGTAGGTCATACATACACATGAATGACGCGATAGGAATTTTTATCATGTGGTTTCTTACTTTCTCATAGACCTATAGATAAAGTATTTTAATCGTGAAAATTTTCAACATCTGATGGAGTTTGATGTTTTATGTTGCCCCCATATAAAATAAATAAGTTGGTTTTAAATATTTCGTATGTCTGTATATGTTTGACAGATTTTGTTCAAATTTGATATTTATATGGCCATAGGGACATAGCTTGTGGTCAAACCGTGATTTGAATTCTAGCTCTAAAGTCAAAAGTAATTTACTTATGACGGATTTTTTAAACTATAATTTTTTCAAAAATTAACATAAAATATTAAAATAATATAGATGGAGATGCGAGCTAAGACCAATATTTTTGCAGTTATTTTTTAAAACATGAAATATTTTGGTCCAAAATAAATGAAATATTGCTTCAATAGATGATTTTATTGATATTTTCTTATTATAGTTCTAGTGTATAAGATTTAAAGCCATCAGAGCCCACATGAACTAAAACAGGCAGCAATTTTGACTTTAATGACGTCACAAAGAGCAGCGATCGCATGAGGGGAAGGTATATAGGCTATGTGGTTAGTAGTAAAAGTTTGCATACATGCAGTGAGTTTTAATTACGACACAACCAAAGAGAAAATTGATAGTCGCGTCCGTTACAGAGAGAAATGCACATGGATATGGTACCGAAAGAAAAGTATCAAAAGAGTAAGCAGGAAATTTAAGTTGAATTTAATTTTTTTAAATTGTTTTTAATTACATCAATGTTGAGTATTTTACTTTCTCATGACCCTTTGAGATAGGAAGTATTGTGATTGTTAAAAAAAAATCTGATTCGAAATTTTGATAAATATCAACGTTTCATGACGCCTTGAACCCGAAAAGGTGTTTTTTTTTTGTTGGAATTAGAATCGAAACTATTGTACTTGGTAGTTATGGGTTTTATAAGATTTTACAGATCTTTGTTTTTGGAACTATTTATTTAACCTTAAAATTAAGTGTGATTTACTTATGTGTGAAAATAGAAGGAAAAAGGTTTTTTTTCTGGTAATCGGCTCTAACGATTTTAATTACAACTCGTATTTAGGCATTGTTTAACATTATAAACAAGATGGCGTATCTCATTTTCCCATGAAAATGGCTTTGAGGTTACCTAACATTAGCGGATGTCTTCAATTTTGATCATATCTGTGCAACAATTTGAGATACGAAATAACTTATCATAGCAAAGATGTAGGATTATAAAAGTATGCGTGGTGCACCCTACTATTTATTATTTTATATTATTAGTTTATTTGTGCTTACAGTACATACTTAGAAACCATAAATAAAACTTTGGATTATAACATATTTCTTTTAATTCCATATAATAAGTCACTAAAATTAATAATAATAATAATAATAATATTTAGCACCGCGTCTTACTACCCGTTCGAGTTATACGCTTTAAGTACTAATTACGCTAATGGATTAGGAATTGGGAAGGTTGAATTAGAGGAAGTAAGCCCGCATTTGCGTGGAGGGAGAGTGGAAAACCATTTAGGAAAAACCACCCCCAGTTCACCCGACCGAGATTCGAACCTCGATCTCCCCGTCCTCAGCAATTGAGCTCAACACGACAAGCGCGTTAGCCAACTACGCCACCGAGGCGGGTTAAAATTAATAATAATGAAATAATCACAATATTGTAAATTTATTAGGGCATAGTTAAATCATGTCATTTCCGAATGAAGCAGCAGGAACTTCTAATCAAACTATCAGGGTGGTAGGCCTGAAACTGTTACAGTTATATAACTCATGATATTTCTAAAAATGAAGAGCCTCCGAAAATCAAAATTGGAAACCAGGAGTTGTAAAGCATGGAACAGTTCAAGTAGGTACCTGGGAAGTCTGCTGATATAGGAGGCCTACTGCATCCAAAGAGATTAGGGCGTGGATCTCCATGGCCAAGGAGAGTTTACTGCTGACCAGAAAGTTGAGTTTGGGACTTGGAGAGAAACTGATGAATTGTTACATTTGGAATGGGGAGGATTCAAATATAGGATTAATTGAAGGAAAGAAGAGAATTCTGGGAGTTCAAGGAGTCATAGGACTGGGTGTATTGGCCGTCTAAGTTCACTGACAAAAGGAATATGTCATAAACTATAAATATATGTTTGCTTATTTCGAAATAAAAACATTATTTGAGTGTTAGTACTCAAATGAGTAAAAGTATCAAAACAAAAGTATCGAATAAAATAAAACTATTGTCATAGAAAGAATACATCGATAAAGTTAAGAATCGATACTTCTTTTTTTTCACACTCCTAGCAAAGGCTGTGTATGAACAATCTAGGAGTAATAAGTATATAGATAGAACATTTTTAAGAATGTCCGCAGCACTCTTGTGGTCAGTTTGTGAACCTTTTTTGTCTTTCACTAGAATACGAGTAATCTTTTCTTCTTGGAAAGAGATATGAGATCTGCTACAATGTTCTACTAACATGAACTGGAGATATTTCCCAAGAGTAACCATTTCAAGATGTCATGCGACGATTACAAATAGTTTTGTTACCACCGCTTCTTACTACCCGTTCGGTTTATACACCTATGTACTAATCACACATGTGATAGGGATTAGGAAGGTCTAATTTAGAGGAAGTGCACGAGAATTTTCGTAGAGAGAGAAACTATTTAGGAAAAACCACAATCAGTGCACCCAACTGGGATCAAACCCCGATATCCCCATCATCGGCAGTCTGGTCTATTATGGAAATTGAACCTTAGACCATGCGGCCACCGAAGTGGGTGGCGAAAAAGTTATAAATTGGTGGGTAAAACTATATTATTTATAGCTGTGTAAAAGAGGTGTGTAATTAGCAATGGCGTTCTCAAAAAATGTAATTTATATTGGGGGAGGGACATACGATCATGTCTGTAAATTGGTAGGGATGGGGTTGAACCCCCTTTTATACAGCCGATTGGGGTTCGAATCCAGACAACCCCCTTACTGACAAATCAGACAAAATTGGATAAGCCTTTGTCCTACTGGTCAACAGTGCAAGTAAATAATGTTATTAATAAGAATAATTTTTATTCTACATATATTAGAGCTTGCCGACAATCACAAGACGGAATAAACGTCAAGCTCGTCTAGTCTTGGGTTTTCCTGTGACGGGGGGGAAGTCAAGGTTCAAATCCCAGACGGGTGAACTTATGCTATTATTTTTTTCTATATAAAAAAAATGTGTTTTATTCAAGATAGACAAAATGCAGTGGGAGGAAAATAAATAAATTAATAAATAAATAAAATAACCATTGAAAAAAGTCACAAAGATTATTATTATTATAATAATTATTATTATTGTAATGTATACACGCGTAGACACCAACAACAAACAAAAGAGTTTTGACGCTCCATCTCAGCGAGTGCATGTTTTTGCGCATGATCCGTGCCTGTGTCACGTGACTCGGGGCGGCGCGCAGATCAACTGGTGAGAAAGGGAGAGAGAGAGATAATGTTTGTCCCTCCCCCCCCAAAAGTTGTCCCTCCTAGGTCCGAAACAGAGACAGATTTCTGGTGTATCTACTCAGTAAGACTCGTTGTGTCTCACGGGTGACTCCTTTTAACCGATCATCTCGACTCGTGACTGAAGCGGTCGTTTGAACAGACCGACTACGACAGAAACGGTTTGTCTACAGATAAATATATATTACTCGGTGAGTCAAATCATCGAAACAGTATAATTTTCATAGGGAAAAACCTCTTAGAAAAATTTTGGAAGCATACATTGATAAAATTTTAATATATTATTAGTGTTATTTTATAGTAATTGATAATATATATCAAAAGTGACAGCTGTAGATCACATAACTTGACGTATCAATACGTGAAATAACTTAAAATAAATTTAAAAATATATATGGTATATAATAAATAATACATGAACATTTATTTTAATTTTTAAATTTATTAAATGAGTGTTCAAATAAATCTATTTAATATTTTTATTAAATATAGCTATATATTTATCATTATAACAACGGGCCAAATTATTTAATAAAAAGAATTTAATGTTAAATATATGTAATTATATATTTAATATTGTAATAAATTAATATAATTATTTAGTAATAAGAACTCAATATTAAATATATTATACTTATATTAAATATATAAAATAGTACATCCATACACATTATTTATATTAATATATGTAAATAGTAAAATATATTTTAGAAAATTGGGTTATACACTCTTATTTTCATAGGAAGAACTTTTAAGTAAATACAAACATATATTTTGCGGTCAACATTGATAGTATTTTACCATATTTTAAATTTTATTTTAAAGGTATTGATAATATATATATCAAAAGTGACAGTTTCAGATAAAATGACTTGACGTATGACGTATCTAATAACTTTTATAGCTTTCAAATAAAGCCCTTCCTAAGAATATTGGTCTGGACCATCACTACAACTCGTATTAATATAAATATTGTGCACGATACATATAAAAAAATAAAAGTCAATATTCTTGTACATAGTTAAATAGGTAAATATACTAAATAATATTATGAATCAAATAACCAAAGATATTATTTATGCTTTTAATGAGGATTACGCCATATATAAATCATATTCTGAAAACTGAAATATGACACCTGGACACGGGAATCGTACCCGGGACATTTAGCTTAGTACGCCAATGCTCTTACCACTGAGCTATCCAGGACTCTTCACGAGCCCAGGGTCATTCTTCACTCATATTTTAAGGCAGAGTCTATGATGGACGTGCGGAAATCGTCTGCTACAAATGTGTGATTTTATTAAGATCACAAGCTATCAGAAAACGCAGCCACCTTCGACTCGGTAGTTGGTTTATTGCTGCCACTTGTACAATTATTATATTTGTAAGGAATCACATATTTAAAAATAAAATAGCCAAAGTTATTATTTATGCTTTTAGTGAGGATTACTCCAGCTTGATATCAAAGGTCCCGGGTTCTATCCCCGTGTCCAGGTGTCATTTTTTAAATTTACAGAATATGATAAATAATATTATGTTTGCTACAAACGTGATTTAAATTTTCTAAACGATACCTTCCATCCTTTTTTTTACAGTATCTTGAAAACACTTTTTTAATTGCTTCTAGAATGCTATTCAATGGTATAAAATAAACAAAAACTTCCTTTGTAGTTTTTAGCCATCCCTACTTTACATTATTACACACGCCACTGTTTCCAATATGTCAGATTAGCATTGATGCAAAGTTAGCCCATACATACATACATACATACATAGATAAAGTCTGATCTTAATAAAAATCCAGTTATTTTAAAACTGAAAACCCATGTTACTACAATGTTGGTAACTCGTATTTTCTTTCATTCTATACTAACCGTGTAAAAACTACAATTACCCACTTCAATGACCGCATGGTCTAACGTGCTACTCTCGTATTAGACTAGACTGCTTATAAAGGAGAAATAAAGGTTCAAATCTCGGTCGGGTGTACTGAGTTTTTTTTTCTAAAATGCGTTTCCTTTCTACCAACACTCAAATGCAAGCACACTTCCTATAAATATAACCTTTCTAATCCCTAAAACCATTAGAGTAATGAGTACATAAGCATATAATCCGAATGGGCAGTAAGACGTGATGATAAAAAAAAAGTAGCGTTTTAAAACTTCATTTATATTTTTTTGGCCAAGAAATTTGGAACTTTTTTTTTGCAGTAAATTTTGGGTATGTTAGGTTTAAAAACCCTGTGATTAAGTCGAGAAAAATGATGAAAATCTTGTGTCCATAAGAAATTATGTCTTCGTTGTT
>CABFVZ010005074.1:0-37181 GCA_902151445.1 Timema monikensis
TAAAATAGAACCTCACTACGCTCGATCAACAAAGTAATTTGAAATTCAGAAAATTTGATACAGTATAAATGTGATTCCACACACTTTTAATAACTACTATTCCATTGTGATTAATGAATACTGAATCAAAAAATGTAGCAACAATGAATATGGACACATGTTTTAAATATATGTACAGTGAGCATGTGATTTAACATTGTTTTTAAGACCTACAGCGACAATGTTAAAGTGAGTGAATACATTATGAATAAAACAGAAAACACTAATAATTAATATAATTTACTTACTTGACAGGCGGTTTTACTCGTTCAACAATCCAACTTGTGTTAGTAGCGATTCCATACGCTTTGATCCACTTGGTAGCTTCATCTCCATCTGTGAATGTGCTCCTGTAAACTTGTTTTTCTTCAGAAATTTTCTTGCTTTTAATTGTGAGATATGAAGCCAAGGAAAACTCTTCCTTTAAAGAACACATTTTGTTCTTAAACAAACTCCTCAACCTGACACAGCGCGTGGGAGGAGAAAGGGAGCGTAAGGGGAAGAGAGGGGAAGAGAGAGAAACGGCGCGGCTTAAGGGCCAATCATATCGCTCAGAATGCATGGTGCTCTGTACTGGGTTAGGGAATGTTAATACGCGTACGGATGTAGGGTAAGCGAGTTAAAGGACAGGGTTTTTTCGGTTTTTATAGCAAAACTTTTTTGACTAAAATATATAGAATATTGCTCCAGTAGAAACCTATAGTTTAATTCTTTTCACAAGGTGATATCAAAAGTTGTTAAATATCTGTCATAATCGTAGTGGTATTGGATGATAAACTTTTCAAATTAAGATAAAAAGTGAACATTAAATTCCAGGACACCGTTGAGAGATATTCAACAGCTGTTGATATCAACACGTGAAGAAAATTAAACTCTTTGTCTCTAAAAGAGCCATATTTGATTTATTTTGACCAAAAAAGTTTTGATATAAAAACTGCAAAAACACTGCCCTTATCTCGCGTTCCCTACATTCACACCTTAGGACGAATTCTTCGTTATACAATCAGATATATCGTATAAACAATCAATTTTTGACGCGTTGTGTGCGGTGTAGAAGTTAATAAACACGTTGTTGGAGATTACCATAGTTTATATTCTAATTATTTCGGTACGTAAAACATTTATTTAAGCCAATCATACAGTGAGTTCTGATAATTTGAATAATATTCACTTTGTATTTCATCTAGTGTATTTATAATATTGTATTGGTATTATTTTCACTAACCAATAATAGGTGTAAGCACTGGCGCCTACTCTATGGGGCTGGAGGGTGAGGCCCTAACCCCCCAATGTTGTTGGCGAGGGACAGAGCCCCCCCTCCCCCAATATTTTAACGCATCTGAACATAGCAATACTCAAAGCACATCAGGCTGTGTGGGCAACTTCGATCTTAGACCACTTGTAAATGAGTTCATCAAAAGCAACCTCGTGCGTAAACAACTTTTGCCTTATTCTGAAGTCATTTTGATAGACTTTTGTTGATTATTTCTTTGATTATTTAAATAGCGAGCATTAAATTAAAATGTTCTTGCTTATTTTATTTCAATACCAATATAATATTATTTATACTTTGTGAATATTATATTTGTTTCAAATTATTCCCCACATCTCCTCCTACATCTGAGAAGAGAAAGCTTTTTTTTGTAGTAGGATATACCCAAGCATAGCTTTGTTGTATCAAGTGGTTCAAATAATACATTTTAATTGAAAAAAAAAAAAAGACAAGATTTAAGTTCTAAATAGGCCCAAAATTCAAGTTTTGAGGCCTTCATTTTTTTAAATTTTCTGGGGGAGGACCCCCGGCCCCTTCATTCGCCCGGGGGTATTCCATACCCTCCAGACCCCCGCCCCCCCAAATAATGTTAACAAGTCGGCACCCCTGGGTATAAGTGCGATTAATTTTAATTTTAACCTCATATTTATATGCATAGCTTGACTCTTTTTAATTTAGTTAATATCCACTGGAGGAGTCTTCTTTGTTTATTTTAATTAACTTAATAGGTAAAAACGTAATTTTATTTATTGCAATATTAAAATAACTTGGCTTTCTTTGAAGTTAAGACGCTCTCCGTTGGATGGTTTTGATCTATTAATAGTTCCTAATTGACTACTATGAATGGACATGATAAACATTGATTTTAATACATTGATTTTAATTTATAACACTCCCACTAAAATTGACGCTAAGCGTTTATAATTTTACTTTAACCAATAGAGAACTCATACTTCTGCTACAATGACTGGCTAGATTGATCATGTTAAGTTTCGTTTATGAACTGAAAGGTTACACACACGTTTAACGTGTATATCTCACACGAGTGACAAGATCACGTCTTTTTGATCATAAACTTGTTTTCAAGGTGGAATAACTGCAGTAACTGATGGTCCTACAAACTATTGACCAAGAAGAGACTGCGTGCGAGTGCAACCAAATATCGGTCTAGAAAGACACTTTGACTGCGATAGCTAAATGAAATCACCAAAATCCCTACTAGCATTGATATTAAATAATGGTTTCTTTTTCCACTACGCCTTAATACCCGTTTGGGTTATGCTCACACATAAATTATGCTAATGGAGTATGAATGAAGAAAGTAGATTATTATAAGAAATTTACACAAAATTGAGTGGGGAGAGAGTAGGAAACAATTTAGAAAAAAAACTCTTAATACACCCAACCAAGATCAGAACCTCAACCCACCCATAGCCGACAACTATTCCAATAGGAGATTAACGTGATAACCATGCGATCACCAAATTCTATAACATAAGTTTTTGCACTTTTCTTAAGTTTTGGGATCGTTCCACTTGACATGCAAACGCTAACAAGGTATTGAAGCTATGGGATAAACCTTTATAAATTAACCTTGGGACTATATACTCCACAGCTCAACTATATTAACTTTTTTCAATACCCAGAGAGACTAAGTGGTTGTCACTAACACAGTAATTGTAAATACTATCAATAGGCCGGAAGTCCTTGTCACACGTGAACAGGGCTTCAAGAGCACTATTGGCCGTCTTATTTTGTGATGCAAGGGACCTGTACCAGACGCTCAACTCCCCTAAAGCACTGTCTTCACTGCACCTAACATCCTCGGCGTACCTGTTTACTAATAGCTTCATAGATTCTTCATCCGTTTCAGTAGGTGTTAATTTTTATTTAGGTGGCAAAAGACACATGAATGACTGAAGAACTGCCTTATGAGAAATAAACCGTTGCCTTATTTCCACCACTAAACTGTCCAAAAAGGGGATATGATCTCTTTCCACATTACACCTTTGTGTTTGGTGTCCGGCTCGGCAGGATCAAACCCAACCGGGAAACTTTTAGCTTAGCTACAATAAAAATCTTTTTAAATTCCACTTCAGCATGTTCTCGAGGTTTCAATATTTATTCATTGACAGCTGTAGCTTAACTCAATGCTCTGGCAATATCCAACTATTCATCTGGTAAAAAACGACTAATAGGCGCACTTATACTTACACTTTGCTTAGTACATATGAGAAATTCAGAGCTTTACACAGCACACAACCAATGGTGAGTATTTGTAGATGATTTGCGATAGGACCATTGAGATACATTTTCTAGACTATCAATTACAGCCTCAAACAGTTCTAAGAACACAGAAACAGAATTGTGTCACTGTACCTACCGGGTGGGTCACAATGACTTTAGTCTTGTTTTCTCACTTTCTGGAACCTTTGTTTCAATCGAGTCTTTCAGCACACTTTATCGTTTAGGCTATATGAAGAATGTGCGGATATTTTCTACAACACCCATACAATTTATAATTCCTGGGCTGGAGTATACTTCACTGATAGTTAGATTGAGAGCATGTGAGCTGCAATGCCAATAGTTAGGTTTCCCTAATAGCTGCCTGAACACCAGTAAAATGCCCGCTCATTGCAGTAGCCCCATCAAACTGTTGTCCTCTAAGATACTGAAATTCAAGACCCATCTTTTGGAGTGTTGTCATGATTGTCGCGGCTAATCCCCTGCCAGTTACGTCAAACACAGGAACAAACTGGAGAAAGCCCTCTCTAATATTTTTAGCCTCTGAATCAATGTATCGAATACAGAGGGACATTTGTTCTATTCCAGATGTATCTGTGATTTTACATCTTGCAGCCTTTCCTCATATTTGCCCTTTTTGGAGAAAAGCGTAATCAAACTGGCTTGTCTTTGGGATTATCCATGGCCATGAGAAACATAAAAATAAATAAACGTTAAAACACGGAAAAAACATGTAAAGAAAAACACAAATATACCATTTCATCCACTTACACAGGTCCCTACTGAAAATGTAATCCTTCACTGACTCACCTCCGAAACTTTTGAAATGAATGACTGATAGCCAAGGTCACCCCAAGATCACTAGCCCTACTTACCCCCTCCTCCCCCTCCACCTACCCCACTGGTGCTAACACAATAGACTCGCCCAGTGGCCCAAACTTCAGTCAGTTTGGACTTTGGACCGATAATCCTAAAATAAGGGAATACAGAACTTGACCTTGTACACATTGTGATACAGGGTCATCACTCATCACATTAATTGTAAATTAATAAATCAGCTTATTCCTGTGCGTACCTAGTGTTTTTTATTTGCTTACTAATGGGTGGAGGTTGTAACTCCCTGTAAGCCCCCTGGCTACGCCCATGAGCTGGGCTACCTACCAGGGTACAAACCGCACCCCACCCCCCTCTCCCTGCCATCGGTCACTCTTTTCAATACCTCCCTATGTGTCTCATAGATATAAAGTCAAAGACTATGTGGGTGGGGGTGACTCAACCTTTTAAGGCCCTTGGCCCTGTCGAGTGCAAGTCTAAAACCTAACTTGTGCAATGGTGGGCGGGAGGGTAAAAGGCGTGGCGTGGCTTCACAACCGACCAAAGTGTCCTTCCATGCGAACAAGAACAGAAGGATCACGGAAACCATCGATGGCGCTAGCTACCGGACAAGTCTTGCGGAGAAATCATACATTTAGAAATATCAGTTTTTTCAAGAACTAGTGAAATTTTTATGTTCATATTTTCAACGCCTCTTTTAAGATATTGTATAGATGTTTATTAATTGTTACATTTTCTTATTTTTTACTATGAAGCCGGCAGTTTTCTATTTAAAAATTTCAATTTTATCGATATTTGATCACATGATTTGATGTATGTGTATATAAAAAGTATAACTTAATCAACATGCTTCCAAATTTTGAACAAGCCGTTTCCGAAAAGAAAATTGCAAAACAATAAAAATTCTGAATTTCCACGCCAAATGAAAGGGGCCAATCGTCTTAAGCACAAATTATTACATCTCTAACTTTAATAAAGAATTAAGAACTTAACTCTAGAATTGTTCAAGTTTGGCCATTGGGGATGGGGGAGGTGAGTGAAAGAGGTGAGTAGCCAAAAAGGGGCTTTGAGGGACTTGTTTCCTTTCCCCCAAGCATAAGGCGCCCCAGGAGCCATTCCCCCGGCCCTTTGTCAATTGGATGATGCTATCGGAGAGGTCTTCGCCTCGAATACACATTTTTTGGACGTTATACTTCTCTACAATCTATTGGGTGTGATCTTATCTCATATATATTTTAATGTAGATATTAGAATGGTCTATCTTTGCTTACAATTTTTTTAAATTCGATAGAAGATTTTTAAAGTAGTTTTAACGTGCTATTTTAGAAACTATAAGAGGAGAGTAAAATAATTCTAGAAAAAGGAGGGGGGGGAGGTTATTCCAGGCTTTAAAGCAATAAATTACCTTTGCCACCACTTATTTAATTATTTAGAAAGTTCTAAATACACACTTGGACGGGGCTATGTAAAGTTTCTATATATTAAATAATTGTATAGCAATTAAAATGTTTGGAAGGGGTGGGGAGATAGTGCTCTATATCTTGGCCATTTGACCTTACTTTACCTCTGCTCTCCTGGTATATGGAGGAATTCATTTCTGAGCTGGGGACACCATTAAGGCGAATTCAACTATCCATAGATGAGAATGACGATGGTAGAAAGTAGAGGGGACCTACAGTTTAATGTGGGGGCCTGGCATTCCACACATTCACAAAGCGTGAACGAACACACTTTGGCAGAGGTGAAGGAAGGGTTTGGCAATCATACAAATCTTTGCCGGGACCCCCGGACCCCAGCACAGAAGTCTGACACCTTACCTCTAGAACAACAGGTCCCCTCAAATAAAGTATTTCATTTCTGACACTAATTAACATTAAACTAAACTCCAGATGGCTCCGTAAGTCATTTAATATTATAATAGTTTTTTTGCCTGTGGCAACCCCCCCTGAAATTTTGGCCCGGCTACGGCCTTGATACCGATTCGTGGTTTTCATGGGATGAATGCTTACAGTTTATAAACCCATATAAAGTATTTTATAAACAGCAATTTTATCAAAGTATGTGTGTCGCAGTTAAAGTTATTCTAATTATGTAATAAGAGTTATAAAACTTTTTTTTAGATATGTTAAATGCTTAGATCAAGAGCAAAGATAATTTAATAGCTGAAAAATGAATAAAGCGTATAAATCTAACTATCAACTTCCTCCTCATTTAGTAGCAACCATACATATTTATGAACATTTCAAATTATATGATCATATTAAAACTTACTTAATCTTTTTAATTTATTTAATTAGTAGGGCTTATACTTTTATCAAACATATCGCCACTAATAATTAATTTTACTTTGTAGGCCTACGTTTTCCGAAGTTAAGTGTTAAGTTATTTGTTATTGTAATACTAGGTTAATGTTTCAGCCTATTTTAAGTACGGTCGTGTAAACTATTCTAATGGACCAAAAACTTGAATGAATTAATAAACTTACCACATATTCAGTATGGCAGGAGCCCGCTTTATGGGACTGAAGTTGTACACTATTTCTTTGTTCTCCGTGGCAGTGTAAAAGTTCTTCCAGTGATTCAATGTAATTAATTGCATTTCTCAATATTTCTACTTTTGGCAATCGTTGACTTGGATTGCTACACGTACGACGTTTCAACACTTCGAAAGCCTCGTTTACCTAAACAACAGGAAACAAAACTTTTTTTAATTGCGTTAGTTAAATTATTTACTAAAATGGAGGTAGCCTACTTATAATGGATAGGCTGAAATACGTTGAGGCCTAATGAAATAGTCGAGAATTAATTAGCAGGGAAAGTAGACAAACGATTAATACCCTCGAACCAGAAATCACAATTAAGTGTGGTTTTCTGATTTCTTTAATTACAACAGAAACATCGGACCAAGTGAGTTTTTTAAATTAGGCCTATAAAATGAATATTTTAAAATTATTTTTTAAATGTGCTAAAATGATTGTCTGGTGTGAGGTGTCCTGAAGTTTCAAGATTATCACACCGTGATACGACCGTTGGTCCAAGCTATATTACCTACTTAAGCTATGCGTTATCCGTGGGGTGAGATAGGATATTGATTAATTAATGTAGAAAAGACACACACTTGATAGAGAAATACAGATAGTAAGTGTTGGGAGGTCCATAACTTATTAAAAGCAGTTGTGAATGTATAATTTAGGCCCACTTGGGAATGAGTTTACTGAAATGTTCCAGAATAAAAGTAAAAATATATATTATTTTTAACTGCAACTTTTAATAAATAATGGTTCTTAGTTAATATATTGAATGTACTATTATTCCTTAGCGTTCTCCACTGTCCAAATAAATATATTTTCATAAATTTCTATGACTTTTTTAAAAAGTCTTGCATATTATGGGTTAGGTGAAAATTATGTAGTTTGAGAAAATACCCTAACATTAGCGTGAGTATGGAATAAGAAAACCATATCATGTATTAACCCCGTCGCCTTAAACCATGTGCGAATTAAAGAAAAATCAACACAAAGGCCAGTTGTGTAGTTTAATTATAATATATAATTGTTTAATTGGTTTGAATATAAGTAGGTGACTTGGGGCGGGTGTTTGTTAGGCCCCGTTCTAACGGTCCGGACACGGGCAAATCTCCATCCGGGTGTAGAAAACTCTCAGATCTCCCTGCTACAAACTCCCGGATCTAGGACGGGCGTTCTCCTGGATTGCACTCTAGCGGACCCCAGTGTGCAATATATGGCTTCAAATTATATGTATGTTTATTCGTCTGGGTGCTCTCTTGATGTGCTGTTAAGGTGTGTTTGTTATTTTCATAAAGCTATTTTTAAAATCCTTTACTTAACGTAACAGCCAACATTTCAACAGGTTCAATACAATTCCTCATAATTGTATCTTGTTTCGGTAGCTGTTTCTGTGCACGTTGCAACAACACTACCTAGCACACCCTCTAATTCCAGTTTGACCTTTGACCCTGGCGCGGAGAGAGTGTGTATTGTGATGATTACATAATGGTGTTGTCGCTTTCTGATTGTTTGTTACGCAATATTGTTTTCGCTCTCTGATTGGCTGTTGGCTTTACTCCCTCCCTCCTCAACTTTCCCATCCCCTTCCCCCTCCCGTTTGGGGTTTGAAGTTGTTTTTTCCCCGGATGGTTCCCTACTCTCCTTCCAAGCAAATATTGGTAGATTACCTCTAAAATGCGTCCTTTCTCGTTCCTACTCCGTTTAAGTAGCCTAAATATCGCATTTATACGTATAATCTGAACGGTTAGTAAGACGCAGTGATAAAAATAAAATAAAATAAAAACATGGTTTCCTAACACAAAGTGTAAGGTTTTATCTTTTTACACGTTTGAAACACTCATATGCTTACACTAATTGAGTGGGGGTGAGGAAGATAAAATTTAGAATATTTGTAGCCGGGCCCGGATGGAGGGATGATGAAATATCGCTTAAGAAAATACAAACCCAGTGCCTGTTAGAATCTCGTACGACCCAACTGTTAGTGGAGGTTCAATTTGTGATTTATCATTGTGGTTATTCTCATCCCCTATACACTCTAATGTAAGTGCACTTCCATTAATGTACGCTTTATAACCAGTACCCTAAATAAATTAAATCAATAAGAGGAATTAAATGTACCCACATTTGAGTGAAAAGGAGAGCAGTAAACTGGTGCCGAAAAAGTGCTCTCACTTGCCAGAGACATGACAACAATTTTTTTAAATTCCTTGAACCATACTACGTCCCTGGTTGTCCTATATATGGCGAGGGTGTAAGTGAATACTAAATTGCAGAGATTCGAACTCCCCTAGAATAGAAATTCACACCACAACGTTGTCTAAAGTGTCAGGCCCGCGATGCATAACAGATAGTATGTTTGTGACGACACGACAGGGGGTTCGAAACCCGATATTAGCTCTGTGTCATGATATTTTACCTGGAGATAGGATTCCAGTAAGGTGCTTTCCTAGTCTCTCTCTCCAAGTAAATGCAGTTTCGGGTTCACTTCCTTGTCATTATCATATTAGAGTAATTTTCATTGTTTCAATCTAAAAGTAATTATTTTTTACCAAACCTATGTAACCTATAATCAGTTTAACTGGAGACCCCCTAACTGACCAAAGAGGGTGGCAGCCAGTGGACCAGGATTTGAACCCCCCTGCAGTTTAGTATATTGTAAGAGTACTGTCTTAGACCGGGGGTAGTTTCCCAATTTACACTCTAGTGCAATTGGGCATGCCATCTAAATGTCAGGCTCGTCTATTTCTGGTGGAGAAAACTTGTAATTGTAAGTGAATTTCCATTAATTTACTTTTTTTTTATCCCTACCCTAAATTAAATAAACCAATAAATTACTTGCGACCCGAATAATTTGACCTAGTGTTCTATAGGGTATCAGTTCACTTCTGCTCTAGTATTGGGTAAGCACTGAAATAATGTATAAAAGTAAGACCGACACTTTAACTCAGTCAGTAATGTGTTTGCCTACCAAGCAAGAGGTCCTGGGTTTAAGAAGGCTATACATTTTACTATTAACTAATGTTATTTTGATGGCGAGGTTAGCTAGCATCTAGTTTTATGTTGAAATAAACCATCGAGGACGGGGGATTTCAAGGTTCGAATCACAGTTGGGTGAAATGGGAGTAGTTTTCAGTCTACCTCTACACAAATGCGGGTTCAAACTTCCCAATTCCTGATTCATTAGTATAATTAGTACTTAAGCGCATAACCCGAACGGGTAGTAAGACGCGGTGCTAAAATGTGTCAAGTTCATTTGATCCATAGATAATATGTGACCAGATCACGTTTTAGTTTCCATTTTAGAAACAAGCTATGGGAAGATCGGGGTTTGACCTGGCAGAAAGTTATTTTGGGGGATACATTTTTATAAATCGTTTTCATCTATTTCAACTCTGGAAAATTTAAATACATTCCCTTAGTAAATCTAATTTATTCAGCCTTAATTCTTTCTTGTTTTAAATATTAGACATCTAGAACGATGGGCAGCTGTGTGTGTGTAAATTGATATTATAAGTTTTAATAAATATTCAGGGTAAACTAAACAAATCCGCGCCATAGTACTCAATATTATAGATTCCTTCATCAGCGTTGAGCGTATCTAAGGAGTTATTTTCTAATAGAATTTCCATTCTCCCTCTTTGCAAATGTGGGCACACTTCCTTTAATTTTGGCTTGCTGTTTAAGTGCATAGCTTATTTTGTGTGAATGTTATTTATTATGTCAACAAAATATAGTTTCGTACATTAAATGATATATAAAATTGTATTTAATATTACTTATGAATTTTTGTAAAAGTTGTATGTATTATCTCATCAAAATAGAATCGCGGACATTACATTTCTTTGTTGTTTAAGTAGATAATTTATTTGGTGTACATGTTATTTATTATTTCAACTAAATATAGTTTCAAGAATTAAATGAAATATAAAATTGTATTTAATATCATTAATGAATTTTGTAAAAGTTATATATATTATTTAATCAAAATATAATCGGGAATATTAATTTTTTTATGTTTATGGTTTTGTTTTGACTATTTTGTTTATGATTTCACCCTCTCATAGTTAAATAAGAACAGCAACACTAATATCTTATACATCGGTGGTCGCGGGGCTACAAGTCATCAGGCTTGCACTAGATTAACTTGACAGCAGAATAAGTGTAGTAAAGCCCAAACTGGTAGTAAAAAAATGCTGTTGAAAAACAACTCATTAAATGTAGATTCCAATTTTTATACAAAGAAACTTTTAAAAATACAAACTTGTTTTAGACAAAATTTATAAAATAATACTACAGTGTCGGTGATATTTAATAGATACTAATAGTTTATCAACATAGGTCTCTGCAGATCACTTGTCTTGACGTAAGAATACGTGAAATTAGATCTAGTGGATTTTCAGTTGTTCCTACGAAAATGGGCCTGAAGTTCGGTGAAACAATGCTCAGATGTCATGTTCATCTCTAGGATCCGGATCTAATCTCGTTGGGGTGCAGTGGGAATAAATCTCTATAATGAGATTTTCAATTTTGTTTTCTCTCTTGAGTGCCAGGCCGCCCATTTGGGCTATCCGCATATTTATATTAAAGGAACAAGAATCTATAATATTAAAAGTAAGTGTTTGTATGTTTCTTTTTTGTGTGCGATGCCCAGCCAAAGCTACAGAATGCAAAGATCTGAAATTTTTTACATAGGTGTACGGGAGGGGGTCCGAATACAACTTGAAGCCGGAGTTTTAATTATCTTTTTAATTAGGCTATTTTTTTAACACAATACCACAGTGGGTCACGGGCAAAGTCGTGTGGGATTGCTAGTTATGAATAATTTAAAAGATAAGTGTGCCCTCATTTGCGTGAAGGTATATAATAAGACCATTTAAAAACATCAATTCATCCGACCATATTTCATCCCCATCATTGGCAAAATAAAGACTAGATCCTTGGGTAGCAATCTACCGTCACAATGCATTTTATACATGCATCGATGGTCGCATGGTTTGGGGCGTCACGAGACGGCCAATGACAGAGTGATCGAAGTTTGATTTTCTCACTCCAAGCAGATGTGAGTACACATTCTACCTGGTCTAGAAAAATCGGGAAACCAGCAAAGCCCCTTCCAAAATGTTAGGGGTGAAGGAAGTACTACCATTCTAACAGACATTAGACATGTTAATGATATCGAGGTTCAAATCCCGGTGTGCACGCTGTATAAATGTCAGGCTCATCTAATTATGGTGGGGGCGGAAATTGCATACCCACCGTGTAAACTGTAAGCATTTCTCCCTCTGGAACAATTCCTTAATCATCCTTACCGCACATTTGGCCAGAAAGCGTACGTGTCACTCATATAGTTATGGCGGGGGAGGTCATGGGTTCGAATCTCGCTCGGGTGAACTGGGGTGGTTTTCTACTCTCCTTCACTCCACGTAAACTCTGGAACATTACTACCTTACTCCGCTGGTCCATGACGCATACCTACATTAACGCATGTCGACGGACGATACCAAACAACCAATTTTAGTAGACTTTTGTGGTGGGGATAGTGGCCTCTAAATGAGAATTCCAATTCTCTTGATTGTGCATAATTAGAGATTTGTCAATGCTCTCTAGTTGCGACATAACTGGGAAATAACCCATTGCTGAGGGGAGGGTTTGCCATAGTCAATGGCCTAGCTCATTGTTTCAAGGTCACGATCTATTCATGTCTTGTCGAGTCACCGAACTGTTGCTAGTCATCAGGGAAATCCCATTGCGTCATCATTTACGGTCACGATCTATTCTTGTCCTGACTTGTCTTGTCGGCCCGCCAAACTGGCGTCAGGTATGAATCATCGGGAAAACCCATTGCCCCATAGAAGGGGAGTGTTACGACATCAATACACAATAATGACTTCACGCAGATCAAGGCGACTTGTCTTGTCGTGCCACTAAAATGGCACAAAGTATGAGTCATCAGGGAAAACCCATTGCCTGAGGAGGGTTGCGACATCATTCAAGGTCATGATCTATCCCTGTTTTGTCGAGCCACCAAACTGACGCTAGGTATGGTTCATCAGGAAAACCCATTGTCACATAGAAGGGGGAAAGGGGGAAAGAGTTTCCAGGTTCAATGACCTTATGTTTCACTGTTTCAAGGTCATGATCTATTCTTGTTTCTACTTGTCTTGTCAATCCACTAATTTGGCTCCAGTCGTTCGGGAAAACCCATTGCGACATCGTTCAAGGTCACGATCTATTCTTGTCTCGACTCGTCTTGTCGACCCGCCAAACTGGCACCTGTCATCAGGGAAAACCCCTTACCACATAGGGGGCTACGACATTGCGATGATGACACCGTGAAAACTCATTACCACATAAAGGGTTGACACATACCTCTAAGGAGAGAAGTTAGGAGAAGTGAAAGGGGTCTCATGGCAGGGGATCCATTTATCACACTACACCCAAAACGATCGTCAGGAGAGGTTTGTGCTGTTTATTCCGGGAAGTGAAAGGCAGTCCAACAGAGCGAGGGAGCAGTCACTGTAACTTAGCTCATTCTTTGTCATGGTTGTGTAAGTAGGGTGGGGAGTGAAGGAAAGGTGAAAGGGGCCTTATGGTCGTGATACGCTGTCAGCTGATTTACGGTCACACGCTCAGCTAAGCGACCGGCCAGAGAAGATGGTTCCAGCGTTCACTAGCGATGCCAAAGAGGAGCGCCCGGCGCCGTGGACTGCATGCCAATAAATATATATATTTTTTAAATTTCCCATCCCAATCCTACCCAGACATAAATAACCAATGAGTACAGATAAAAAATCAATGAGATACATAAATAACCATTGAGCCCAAATAAAAATGCAAAATAAAAAACAAATAAAACAATAAAATACAAGTACCAACATGTTTGGAACAAGAACCAACATGTCTGGAACATTGGAAAGGGGGTCAGGAGGGCGGTAGGGGAAGGAAGAGGTAGAAAACTAACAGCCTATCAGAGAAAGAGGGGGCGTGTTCACTTGATGAGCTTTAAGCCAATCAGCGTCGGGGTCAAAGGTCAAAGGAGGCCATATGCCATACTAGCTACTAACAACTCATCATATGTCGGGAATGATAGAAAAAACTCCATGGCATGGGTCCCTCAAATTAGCTATATTTACCCAGCGGCCACAGCCACCACCGCCTTTGCTAGAGATGTTAGTGGGTGTCACAGTGGTAACAGTTTTCTAGACTCGGGCCCCTACTTGTGTATTAAATTAGTTCCTCATTTGTTCTTATGAGGTCGAGTTTGACCCAGTTCCAATCACACTGCTTCAAAGAAAAATTCTGAAAGTGCTAGGAATACAACCCTTTACCTTTGAACCTGTAGCCTGGAACTCTGACCACTAGACCACATAGGTGGTCTCGAGAATACTATGTAGAAAAGATTTTTAAAACACTTTACTATTGTCTTCTCTCATCCTCGAAATAGCACATTGAAACCTCCTAGCAGATCTCTTTTAATAAAATAGGGTTAATCCAAAGTTGGCTATAACGTTTATTCTTTGGATATGTCTTGGAAAAGGAAACATAAAAATTATTTTTCTGTTATTCATCGAAATCCACAAAAAAAACTTGCTCCAAATCCAGAGAAAAAGGTCAAACCCAGATATATATTGTTTATCGTGTGTAGACAGCATCCGGGCACTTTCCGTCTGGGCCTTCTGCCGGACGGGCGAACACCCGGATCGTGTGAAAGATGCCAATTCACGCGTTCGTTGAATAAAGGAGAGGCATCTGTTTGAGTGGTACATCTGTTCACACGCAAGCAGAAATGTATTGTAACAAGGGTGCGTGACTTGGGAGATCGTGGGCCACTCACACGTCACCGTGTGAACCGTGAGTTATTTGAAGGATATTGGGGTAACCTGCTGACTAAACAAGATTGAAAATACACACGGGATATCCAAAGTTTCGATTAATAAAACTAAAATGGCACACAGGTTACACTGCACTGAAAGAATTAAATAAACTTCGATTAAAAAAGTCACTGAATTAAAATAATAAGAGTGATTAAGTTAAAAAGAGAATGAGAACACATAAAATTAAATTAAATAAACAAATGAATAACTGTAAAACACACAATAGGCCTAATCATTAAAATATTTAAATCCGTCACAAATATGTTCATTATAAACACCGTTCACAATAACAATCATAGTCTTGGTCAAACGTGTCATTCAATTAAGTCTACACTGGTTCCTACACGCGCACAACACACTGCCCTGACCCCATTACATGATCGCTAGACTCACTGTACCACACACTGGACACGCTGGCCCACTAATTGATGACGCTGCCTACTCGTGGAAACGCTAGCCTGGATACGCTGGTCCACTCATGTGGCTAGCCTTGACTCGGACTGTAGGTGCTCTGGCTATCACTGACCGTGTATATATAGGGGTCACTGTCAAAAGTCAGAAATTCTCCATTTCAACATTACTTTAGACAATTTGATGGAAACAAGCCCAGACTCTTCTAAAAGTGACCCTTTTCTTTCAATTACTTATTTACGCCCCCCCCTCCCCCCCGTTCTCTTCAATTCCACTGGCAGTTTATACTCGAGGTGTGAGGGTGATTCACATGAAATGGGTGAACCCATTGTAGTGACGCTTTAAGAATATATACACCTTGATTTTCGTACGAGTGGTCACTTGAAGCCCCTTTTATAAAAAGAATAGTATTTTTTTTGTAATCATTGATATCATTTAACCATATTATTAGTGTTTTGTTATAGATGTTTATATACCTATATATAGTGACATCTTCAGATCACACTACATGATGTATTACTGCAAATTTTACTAACATTTGTAGAAAATAAGATATTTTAACCAACCTTGTAGGCTATAATGATTTTTTAGAAAGGTCAATAACCTACTAGCTGGGTAGTAAGGAAAAACAGCCTTAGTGTCAAAGTCTGAGGCCCAAAACAATAGTGCCAGAAAATCTCTAATGGGGTGTTGTTTGTTTCGCTTGGCTTGGACCACACAGGGTACCACAGCTAACGGTAAAAGATAACAGTCATTTGACCCATGTTTGATCATGTGGACCAACGGGAGTGTTTTCCTGGTTAATTTGAAAATTTTAATTTTGTCTGGACTCTTGAATCTTGTTTATAACACGCGTGAGTCAGGGGCGGTCTCGTGTAAACTCTCGGGAGTAATGTTTAAGAAATATTTAACGCACCTCGCGTTAGCCGCTTGAGTAATTACCTAAGGTCTAATTGTTAAAATGAAGGACCAAAGGTGATATCTATTAGTAGTGAAATTACATAACTTATAAATTTGTCCTTTATGACTGAGCTAAGATATTGATATTGTGAATATACAATAAATCTGCTGACGGCCACTTTCACTCTACCCAAGACACGTGGTGTTTATAAAGTAAAATACCAGAAGCAAATCAATTTATTAAATGGTAATTTAAATATATACGGTTTTATTAATTTAACCAACACAAAGCATCCACTGTACAATCACTACAAAAACTATAAATTAAAAACAAAATATTCATTCCGTGCCGACCTGATTTAATTTGCTAAGCCGTTAGGGTCATATACAAGATGGCCACGAAAGTGAGTGTGTTAGCTAGTGTCCGTTTATAAGCGTAACCAAGAATTTGTGCCAGTGACCTTGGATCTCATTTATTATGTATAGCAGAAGGGTTCTTCAATGGGAGATAGCAACGAAGTAAACAGTTTATGTCTGCGTACCGGTAAGTGAAGTAAAGAGATAAAGGACAATTTATGCTAACGATCTGCGAGTAGGGGATGGAGTGACCAACTGGAACACACAGGACAACAGCGAAGGATGATTGAGTGACTGATCTAGAGATGACCATACTACTGATCTACCAACCAGATCTACTACAGATGGACAGACAACGCAAGAGAAGGACGATAATAAATCTATCATTTCGTGAGTGAACTTAACACTTTAAGGACAATTCTTTTCAGTACTTATAACCGTAAAGAAGATCAAACTAAGTTAATTAAATATGAATTGTCAGACTCAGGATAACGGATTTGATTCGGTCCATGAGAGGGAACAGATTATGATTTTCTTGGAGATAATTAATATGTAAAATATTAATCAGACAGGCTGAGCTACTAGGCAAATCAAAAGTGGGAAAATATATTAGATGTAGATGATGCGATAGAACAATCAGGGGGCACCATAGCGCTAATGGACGCAGCTAACGGCGTGAGGAGCTACGTGACAAATGAACCCGCTTGGGTTAGGGGGCGTAAGAGAAATTTCTGGAAGGCACTGGCTACCACGCTTATATAATGTCCATGTTTGACAAACTCGATAGGATTATGGAATGTAACCAACAGAAGCAAACCAAGCAAATTGGCATTTTGAATCAAAACCTTACTGAAGCCTTAGTTAAAGTAGCAGTGACGAATGAAAGACTCGAGCAGGGACTTAGTAGGGTTCAGTATGAAATCCAGACTATGAGTGTGACGGAATAGTGGCGTTTATCCCTCACATACTTAAATCTGAAAGACAAACCGCTTTGAAAACTAACACGCGTTATTAAAACCATGTTAATCTGCTTGTTGAATTACCAGCTATGTATGGAATGCTCTCCCTGTTGACTGAAGACAAACCATCTGAGCCCACGTCACCAAACATTGCGTTTGACTCGGATCGAACCTCTCTACACTGCTACCTGTGAGGCCTCTCGACCACTGGTATAAGCATGCGCTTTCTCCTACCTGTGGCATGATGGTCCTTCTCGAAAGACCGACGCCTTTCTGGACTTCACCCCCTTACCGGGTATATGCTAGTTCCCCTCAGCCATGTACAACTATTATTCTATTATTCGCTCGGCCACCGACATCGAGACTTCATTGGCGTTGGCATAACTCTCCGACTCAGAAGATGGTGGACGCCAGCTTGCCGTAGACTTTTGAATCTACTAATGTAATATCTGTTCATCTAATAATCATTAGTGTTAGTTAGATTTATTTAGAGTTATAGCAGACCTATCGTGGTGTGACGTTTTGTTTAGATATTAATTTTAGTACTATTATAATGGTTGGATATAATGTTTAAGATGCATAAGATTTAATATAACTAGCGTTCAGTGGCTATCATGCCAGAAAGTGCGTGATGTCCTTCTGACCCATGTACCCTGGTGGAGAAGTTAGTCTCCCCAAAATATTATACCAATATTCCAATGGGCCAAGATACTATATTTCCGGGTGGGTTTTAGGGGATTTTTAGCTCAAATAAACAACCTAGTTAGGTCTGAGGCTTATTCTTAAAAAAACTGTTGTTTTTGCCCACGAGGTGCGCAACTCGTGGATATTAGTATCAGTGTAATGACTCGTGTTTTTTCCCCCTATTTATTGTGTTTGGCTCCTTTAAGGTGCAGGCAAGGCTTAAATGTATCATGTTTTTTTTTATTCATATATTTTAAATCCCCGACAGCCTAGGCCATCATCTGGGACTATTTTGTTACAATGTAGCGGATGCTTACAGTACACATGAAGTTTAATTACATAGGTACAATTAATTTTTCAAAAGTAAAATTTTACAAGATAAAGACATAGTAAAAGATTTATAACAAGATATAAAAATTACACATGGCAGCTAATGTAAATAATAAGATCATTCAAACAAATCAATGTATATAAAGAGAAAAATATTAAGCTGTAATCATTGTATAAATCAAGGTTAGGTGTTTTTATTAAGTACACATTTTATAGACTAAATGAAGGAGACGGGCAAAGTGATTAGCCTACTAATTATATTACAGAAGGAAATTAAAGTTAGTAATTATGTGATATTATTTTTCAAAGGATTTTTTTAGTAAAGTAAAAATAAATGAAAAAGAATACTATATTTCTTAGTTATGTAGGCCTATATACCCTATATAATTTGTAGGTCCAAGCTATCGTTGTGTAGTTATTTAAAACTATTTATGGACAAAGAGTAAAGCAGAATATGAAAATATAGAAAAAAAGATAATAAATCGTCAAGAGCTAGGCCTATTAGCCTACTTAATGACTACATGTTTCACCATAGTAATACAGTTCAAACAAAGGAGTTTAAAGATAAAAAAAGAATATATAAAAAGTAAGAAATAAAATAACCAAAATATACTAAAATACCTAGATAGCACTCAACAATTATTATTGTTGTTGCATTTATACAATTCTGCTCTAAGACAAGAGTTGTTTTTTAATTGCACCAACAAAACTATTCAAAGATTCACACTCTCTTATTGTTGGTGGAAGGGTGTTAAATTCTTTTAATGCTCTGTTTTTAAATGAAGTTATACCAAATTTAGTAGTTTTTACTGATGATTGACATATTTTAGTAGTTCTTGCCCGAATCTCATAGTTACATTTTTTAGATAAAGTCTCAAATTTTATGTTTGAAAGTAGTTTGTTATTCAGTACTTTATACACAAATTTAACCATATTTAAGGAAATAGTTTTTTCAAGAGATAATATATTGTATTTTTTATATATGTTTACTGAACATGTATTGCTAAAATTATCAGAGTTAAAAAGATTTCTTATAGCTCTATTTTGTATTACTTGTACTCTCTTCAATGTTTTTTTTGATGTTGATCCCCAAATTATGTTCACATATGATAAATGTGAGTGGAATAAAGAGTTATAAATTATGATTTTAGTGTTAGTTGTAAGTTTGTGTTGAGTTCTTCTAAAGGCCCCAGCAATAGGACAAATTTTCTTACATATACTATCAACATGTGGTATCCATGTGAGATGCTGATCAAGAATCAATCCTAAATATTTTATTTGTGATACTACATCTATTTTTTCTCCATTTAGGTGTATATCACTTATGTAGTTATTATTGTTCATAGTGGGTTTTGTAAAATAAATTACTTTTGTTTTTTTAACATTTAAAGATAAACAGTTATTATGAAGCCATTGAGTCAATTTTTTTAAATCCTTTTGCAAATTGGTTTCTATTTCTCTTATAGAGTTACCAGAGTACAGCAGACAAGTGTCATCAGCAAACAGCTGTATTTTGCCATAGAAACTATTTTGATATATATCATTAATATATATAAGAAATAATAAAGGACCTAAAACAGAGCCCTGTGGCACACCACATACTATATCTTTGCAGCAGCTACTGATGTTTGTATTTCTATCATTGATAAAGACAAATTGTTTCCTATCAGAGAGATAATTTTTGAACCAATTTAATTCCATACCTGTTATGCCAATATTAGACAGCTTTTTTAATAATATATCATGATTTATGGTATCAAAGGCTTTTTTTATATCAATAAATAGTCCACCAGCAACTTTACCACTATCAAGAAAATTCTCTAACACATTTACTAGATCAACTACAGCACTTTCTGTATTAGAATTCTCTCTAAAACCATATTGACCTTCATAGATGAAATTAATACTATTGAGATGCTGTATAAGTTTATTTTTAACAATTTTTTCAATGATTTTAGACATTGCTGGTAGTAATGATATAGGCCTATAATTACCACAGATACGTTTGCTACCAGATTTATGAATTGGTATTACTTTAGCAATTTTCATGTTGTCAGGTACAATGCCTGTTTCTAGACTATGATTAATTATTTTGACCATTATAGGCACTATAGAAATTCTAATTAGTTTCAGCATGTGATTTGAGATATTGTCAAAGCCACAACTAAATTTATTTGGTAAATTTCTAATTATTTTGTCAATTTCAATTACATCAATTTTATCAAATTTAAACAAAATATTAGCATAATCTTTTTGATTGCTGACCACATGCTCACTAGAAGAGTAACACTTTCTAAGGATTTGGCTATCTGTTATTTTTCCAACATTTACAAAATAAGTATTTAAGATATTTGCCACTTCATGTATGTCTGAAGTTATGTAATTCTCATTTGTTTCTATTTCAGTTATTCCACTGTCTCTATTGTTAGGTTTATTACAAAGAATATTGTTTATTAGTTTCCAGGTTTTTCTATTGTTTGTCACACATTTAAAAAAATCCCTTTTAGCTATCATCTTTTGATTTTTTTTCCTTAAGTATGTTACTTTGTTTCTACACAAGATATATTCCTGTTTTATGGCTCCATTAGTAGGATTTTTTTTAAGTTTCTTATACCAAGTTTCCCTTCTTTTTACTAAATTTATATACTCTGTAGTGTACCAAAGAGGCACATTTTGTTGGTCATGGTCTAAAATTATTCGTTCATAGGAACAATTCTCTCTAATGTTATTTATCAACCCAACTGTATCATTATACATGTTGTATGTGTCAGAGTTCAAAATTATTTTACTAACATTTTTCTTGAAAACTTCTATAAATATCTTTTCATTCAAAACTACTTTTTTAATTGTTTTAAATTGTTTGCTACTCGTATTTTCAATGTATTTTGTTCTTAATGGACTATAATCTGTTACAAAAACATTATGATCACTGATCGAATGGCTAAAATTATACACTCTAATTTTCTTACTAGGCTGAGAGCAATTGCTTAGAATATGATCAATTAACGTGGTGGTATTTTTTGTAATCCTGGAGGGGTTTTTGGTATTTATACAATCAAATCCATTTGATACGATAATGTCAGTGTATTTCTTTACAACAGTGTTGTCTTTGTCTTTTCTTTCGCAAGTCAAATGCGTTATTTTGTCTTCACTGTTGTAACTGAGCAACGTCTCAATGTACGCTCTATAGGCATACGTGTTGCTGGGCAGTGAGACTAGTTTTGGTTTAAAAACACATCCAGCTGTGTGAATAGCGAATGCAACCAGTTGTTGACGGGAGCGATCTGATCCACCTCGTTGAAAGCGCCACTATCGGGTTTCATGTTGGCTGCCCTGAGATAGAGCATAGTCTGTGATAGATCGATATAGAACTCGCCTTGACCGGTAAAGGTAAATTCGATGGGCGAATCATCGGTGAGCTAAGAGACAGGTTTGTATTGGAACCATTTCCCACTTTCAAGACTGGTTTGTGTGGGTGGGACGGAAAAGAGATCGAGTTCACTGCTGGCACACTCGCAGGAATGGGGGTGTAGAACAACATTTTAACTGGAAATATCTACAGCTTCTTTCTTGACCTTTTTACGTCGGGCAATGACAGACGACTGACGTCGGTGCTTCTTACGACGCCCTTTATAGCCTGCGCCGGTCATCAGTGTGTCGAGCTTCTGCTCCGCCTTGCGTTTCAGGTTAGTTCCAGCCTAGCAGACACGGTGCCGTAGCGCCTCTTTGAAAGGACGACGCTGATTGACAACGTCGGAGAGCACGTCGATACCAATATGAAGCGCCTGTTTTCCAAAGGCTCTGGTGCCTCTTATCAGCAACGGTACGACGCTTTTGAAAAGGCCACTGAAAAAACTTCCTATGGTTTATAGGGAACGCCGTGGTAGATCGAAAATATACCTGTTTCAGCCTGCTTGACGTAGTATCTTTGGTAGAGACAGTTCATGTTGAGCAGCGTCTAAAATTAAGTTTCACGCACACTTCTCCAAACTCGAATGATATAGATTCACCCGTGTCTGTTCTTATATTGATTTCCAAAGTTTCAATTTCCCTTCTAAGCACGGGTATGTGGTGCAACGGATCATAACGAACTGTCTTATGTATGCCGTAGAGATACTATACTGTTCGAATTAATTGGGACAAACACATTTTCGTTGTCTGAGTTGATATGTGATTACCAGTGATGTCCCAAACCACCCGAAACCGGTTATATCTGCCTAGAGGCAGTGTGACGGATCGACCTTGACTGTAATTTACTCGTTTGACTGGTTTTAGTGTATCAGTACTTCAGTTGTGAGACTTTCAGTGTGGCAGCTGGTGGTTGTAATTTTGCGTTCCGTGTATCACGTGTTACTTTTGCATGTTCAAAGATGGATATTACTCCGAGGAAGAAGCGTTCTAAAATAATCGCTCTTAATGAACACACTTCTATGACCATGAGAGATATAGCTACGGCTTTTGGTGTGGGCAAATCAAGTGTTTCAAGAATTTTAAGAACGTTTCAAGATTCCGGATTATCGTCTCCAAAAAGAAAAGGAAAGTGTGGGCGCAAACGGAAAACTACTCCAAGAAATGAGAAAATTCTAATAAGAAATAGCAAAATAAATCCAAGAAAGACAAGCACAGACCTTCGAAGGGATTTATTGGATTATGGTGTTGAAGTGAGTACCTCAACTGTAGGGAAAAGGCTTCTGGAAGTTGGTCGTAAGGCAACAAGACCAATGAAAAAAGCATTTCTAACTCAGAAAATGATGAAAAAGCGTTTAGCATGAGCCAAAAAATACCGATCATGGACTGTTAACGACTGGAAGAAGGTGCTTTTCAGTGATGAAACACACTTATTTGTGAATGGATACAAATCAAGTGTAGTTAGACGAAGTGAATTTGAAACTCTGCGATTAGATCATATCCAACAGACTGTAGAACACCCTTCTAAACAGATGTTTTGGGGTTTTTTCACAACAAATGGCACTGGAAGATTAGTTCCTCTTAAAGGCATGATGAATTCTGTCAAATACATAGAAATATTATGCAGTAGGATTGTTCCATTCATGAAAACATTTGATGGAACATTTCAACATGACTTGGCTCCTTGTCACACTTCGAAATTGGTCCAGACAAAATAGCAAAATAAATCCAAGAAAGACAAGCACAGACCTTCGAAGGGATTTATTGGATTATGGTGTTGAAGTGAGTACCTCAACTGTAGGGAAAAGGCTTCTGGAAGTTGGTCGTAAGGCAACAAGACCAATGAAAAAAGCATTTCTAACTCAGAAAATGATGAAAAAGCGTTTAGCATGAGCCAAAAAATACCGATCATGGACTGTTAACGACTGGAAGAAGGTGCTTTTCAGTGATGAAACACACTTATTTGTGAATGGATACAAATCAAGTGTAGTTAGACGAAGTGAATTTGAAACTCTGCGATTAGATCATATCCAACAGACTGTAGAACACCCTTCTAAACAGATGTTTTGGGGTTTTTTCACAACAAATGGCACTGGAAGATTAGTTCCTCTTAAAGGCATGATGAATTCTGTCAAATACATAGAAATATTATGCAGTAGGATTGTTCCATTCATGAAAACATTTGATGGAACATTTCAACATGACTTGGCTCCTTGTCACACTTCGAAATTGGTCCAGACTTTTATGCGGGAAAATAAAATAAAAGTGCTTGATTGGCCTGGTAATTCACCAGACCTAGATCCCATTGAGAGCTTATGGCATATTCTCAAGAACCGCTTAGCTAAAATGAATTGCACGACAACAGAACAAATAATAAAAAGTGCTATACAAGTATGGTTCCATGATGATGAAGTCAAGAATATGTGCGCTACATTAGTGGAGTCAATGCCAAGACGTGTTGAAGAGGTCATTTCTGCTAAAGGAGGACATAATTCGTACTAATATAGAGATTTATCAGTCTACTTAAGGTGTGTAGTGATTAAAAGCTAAGGTTTTAGAAAAAATAGTTTTTTTCCCTTCGTCCCAATTAATTCGAACACTAAAGTAGTTTATGTTGTTGATACCAACGATACGTAACAGTGGTGCCACAATGTCACCAATGGGCTGGGGATCGACGATATCCGTGTAGATGTACATTTGTGAGGGCAAGCCTAGTAGAATGTTAGCAGCGTACGGTGACTTTGGGACTTTGATCAGATTATTAAGAGGATCGAAGCCGAGTTGTAGACTTAGTTGACTTGATAGAGTCAGCAGCTGTATATTTGGCGAAGAAGAGACACCGTCCACATTTTTGTTGGGGTTTGTGTACTTGAATACAACTCCGGAATCCCCTATAAACGCCTCTACGTCATTTAGAGCGTTGATCAATTCATGGATAGTGCTGTAGTTTCCAAGAGGGTTATGATCGTTGAATAATTGTTCCAAGGCCTTAGCGTCCACCAAGTTGTAATATACAATATTTTGGCCCTCAGGTACGGTGGTGAAAGAACACGGATATTGGAATTCAGCCAGAGCGACTTCCCACCGGCCTTCGAGTGTAAGATGGTAAGGAAGTTGCGTGGTGAAATTTGTGAGGATATTTTTCGAGAAATATCCCATAGAGCTGTCGCTTGGCAAAGTGATGAAAAACTGGTCCTTCATGGTAGGGTGCTGACGTAACTGGCAGGAATCCAAGAATTAAACTCGGCGGGGTAACCTTTACACTGCACGTACACCTTCTTTATGGCGACATTACCCTTGACACGTATTATTTATCAATTTTAAAAGTTTCGGGGAGACGTACGCGATGAAATTCAGGTTCGTAAAACATCCTATCCACCTCCTCGCCATCAAGATCGGTCAGCATGTAGACGATAGGTAGTCGCAAAACGACACTGCTGACTTTGAAAATATCTTCGCTCAAATTGCATTGGTAGGCAATTTAAAACACTATTTTGGATTTACTAATAAGCAACGTGTCACCGACTTTTATTTTCGGGTTACTATTCGAGTTTGGACGCCTATTTTCGTACAGATTATCTCTGACTTGAAGCACATTAATTTCTGAAACGTCGGGAGGCACCATCTTGATACTGGAATGTTCTTCGCCGCTGTAAGCGTCGACTAGATCTTGGAGGACGTCCATGTACCGATACGTGTTATTTTTGGTAATGTAGCGCCACATGCGCCCTTTCATATTTTTATTGAATCGTTCCACGATGTTTGCCTTTACGTCCGGATCATGAGTGGTGTAGTAATGCACGCCTTCTTGCTTGAAAAATTTCCTGACTAGACGTGCCTTGAACTCTGTCCCCTTTTACGTGTGTAAACTTAGATGTCTACGGCCACTTTGTTTGTAAATGTCCTGAAATATGTCTCTCACGACGCTCCTCGTCTTGGATGGAAGCGTTCTCGCCCAGACCATCTTGCTAGCACGTCAATGACGGTGAGCAAGTACACTGCACCGTCGTTATATTTTCAGAGACTTCTCATATCATTGAGATCGGCTTGGCAGAGATCGTCAATGTTTGACACCACGTACTTGTTGCGTGGAAACATTTCTAGCACCGGTTTGTGCAGGGTATAAGCGTCCTGCGCACGAAGACATTCTCGTACTTTTTCGGGATATTTCTTTGACGCTTTTATGAGCGATGCCGTCCCTGCAAAACCTGCAGGATGAGAAAGGTCGTAGTAGATGTCAGCTAAACGGGCCATTAAGCTCGGAACGGCAGCCACCTGTTTTCATCCACCCTCTTCAATTTCTTCTTCTTAGGGCGTTGCGATTGTGTAAGTGGTTTTGGTACGGGCGTCGGATCTCTAATGGGCGTCAAACGTTTCGGATTTACAATAAATTGTTTCGGAACTATTATTTTTTGCAGCGCCGTGAGAAACTCTCGCCACCCTGATGGTTCGATGTGTCTTCTTATGACTAAATCCACAATATTGGATCCACGGAGAGGCGTATCTTGAATACTCACTTCTCCGTTTGAGTCCCAAGAGATGCCACCTTGGGAAATGATATGTTATAGTAAAAGTTCAGCTTTTTTACGTGCCTGTGCTGGTACAGTATTAAGTACAGTAGGGATGGGAATTACAGACACTTCAGGGGTAGTAGTGGTGGTTGTGGTGGTGGTTGTGATGGTGGTGGTGGTTGTTATGGTGGTGGTGTTGGTGATATTTTCAGATGGCGGAGGGTCTTGACTAAAGTGCAGATAGCACTGTAGCACTTGTTGGTATAAAGTCCATTTAGACTTGTCAAGTTTTTAAGCGAGGATTTTTTTTTCATTTCTTGTCCAACCCGGAGAATACTAGATTTGTAGCCGAAGCCGTTTGTTGGTGGTGTTGCTCGTAATAGTGTAATGTTTCCGGGGACACCAATATCATCTTTTTCGTGTTTTCCATTATTTACTTGTTGAGTAAGGAACCGAGGACACCGCTGATTAAAGGTTCTGAAAGTAAGGGAAAAACGCTCCTCTCTTCTGAACGAGTAGACGTCTCTTATTCTTCCAGCACTCTCCTCATTAGTCCAGCTTGCACAACACCTGCTTGTGAGCACGTAACTTTGTGTTATGTGCATTTTTCAACGGCACCCGCCCTTTTAAAATGTTGTAGGCACACTCGCAAACAGGTTCAATCAGTTTCTTGTCGGCCGTTTTCAGCAAGGTGATACGTTGATTCGGGTTCATGCGATACATTGCATGTAGCTGAGAGGATGATTCAGCACTTTGGAACTCATGGTTATGAAATGATCTGTAATCGGGAAGTGTCAGTATTTTAATAGCTTTTGCGTGGTAGGTACACGCAGCACCCGACATTTGTGTGGGTTCTATAACTGAACCATTCTGGTGTACCTTGTTTGAAATCTAACAATATATACCCGTGAGGAGTACTTGTAGCATCAAAGTAAGCCTCTTGTAAAACACAAGGATTTTCAGAACAGTTTTGACGTGCAAACTGTTGAATCTGAGCTTTATCCTTTGGATTTTTAAAAAGCACGATATAATGTGCTTTTAAGGAAATGTCTCTTTGGCCCATGACCTGGTGGAATATATTTTGTGTAATGTACATGACGCTAATATGTTGATGGTGGCATCCTTTGGCGAAAAGATCGGCGACCACTTCATTGGCTTCACGCATCAGGTGGTCCAGGATAATCAGCTGTGGAGAGTCATTACAGATGTCATCCATTTCCGGCAAACCCTTACAGAATTTGACACGGGGACTTGCCTCGTCTTGTTCGAATCCCGGTTCCTCTAAAGCATAATATCATGTGATTTTATCAAATTTAACGTCACACATTATGTCCAAGTGACGGATAAAGTCTGCTACAAAATGTGTTTTTCCACAGCCGAAAGGGCCGCTTATAATGGCCGAAATTGGATGTTTCAACTTGTCCATAATGTTTAGACTGAGCTTGTATTTTTAGGATAGGAGGGAGGTGCGGGTGTATACGTTAAAACACAAACATTACAATTTTTTACAATATTTATTTACAATCATGAAAGGAATACACACAGTGAAAAGTATACTGTGAATATTTACAATATAAATTTATACATAGGGGGAATAGTGGCCTCGGTACTAAAGATTGTTCAATATAGTATATACATTGAGATGGTTTCAATTTAAAAGCAAATAAATAAATATATATATATATATATATACAATCAGTTTAATATATTTGACTAGAATTAAAATAAATATATAAACAAACTGTTTTTTTAATATTTTACTAGAAATAAAATAAAAATATATAAAATTGACTAGAAAAAAAATCATGTAGGTGGAGGATTGTACTGGTGGATAAAAGAATATAAAAAAGTAACCCGGGTGCATAAAATAAATCAATAAAAAATATGCGTGTTTTCATTCAGAAAAAATATATGAAAAAAAATCTCAAATCTTTGAAAAATGGTATGTCAGTGGAACTGTATAGAGTGTAAGAAAAAAATTGTGATTATTCAGTCAGTCTAAATGATCACCTTTTAGTCGTGGCGAGTGCTTTTACAAGGAGTCTCATACCCAAATGGCAACGTATTACAATCATCGGTTATCCGACGTTTGGTGTAAACGGGCGGGTAGACTTTATTCTGCGAAACGGTAAATGCAGTAGCAAGACATTTTCTTACAATTTTGTGCGATATCTGTGTGTATCTTTCCGCAGCCTGTTCAGTGACCATTGCTTTCAAAACGTCAAAATGAACGTCGTTCCGGTTGCCATAGTTTATGGTTATCCCGTGAACCTTGCACACCGTTTTTGTTTTGGCAGGATCGCCACCAACACAAACACGGTACGCGTAATTCTTGGGACCACCAGATACAAAGGCGCTAATGTAGCTTCCCGGGCCGTAATCTTAAATTTCGTCAGTGAGGTCAACTAAAAAGTCTCCGGTCAGTGGATTCCAATCGCCGGGGCGTTCTTTGAATAGAACGCTAACTGTATCATGATACAAAACGCGGTCCCCCAATTTTTCAAGGATGCTGTAGAAGTGCAACCTAGCCATAGCAGTCGTGTAGCATGCCACCGCCACACTCATGTTAGGGTTAGGGGGCAACGCGTCACGCGCATCCTTGTAATTGAGGAACACAGTTTCATCATTAACTTCATTGACGTTGTCCAAGGTGATGATACGGTCAGGTACTTGTAGATTCCATAACAATTTATGACAACGGCTGCGTGTAATAAATCGGGTATTTGCCCACATTTTCCACAAAGTGAATTTTAAAATATTTTAGCCAATGTGCGGAGTATAGGGTTTTTACAAACAAAATCAAGTTTTACCCCTCCCCTTTCTTTATAATTTTGAATATAAGCTAACTTATCATCTTGTTGTGTACACCATTCTGGCCTTCCACTGACTTCTTATATGATTTTCAAAATGTATCAATGTTCTCGTGAAAATATCAACCAGAACTTGTCTGACGATCATACACAGATATATTATACTACCCTTAGTCATGTACGGCTTATAGGTGTAACCTTTCTCAACGGCTTTCCGGATATCGTCAATCACCCAGACAACGGTCAGCCAACGATATTTCTTGTCGTTGTGCTGACATGAACCTTGGTTTTCCTTTTTCCTGCATTTCCTGCACAAGATAAACATTAACTTGTCGTGCATCCGTGTAGGCAATGCGGGCATAAATACATCCTGTGGAGACTTCGTCGTAACTTTGACTATGCCTTCTATTTAATATATAGACCTAAAATCTGGTTCCAAGTGAATTTTCGGTTGGCTGATGGGTTTTTTTCACTTCCAAACGTAAAGTTACAATTAACACACATCCAAGTACTTAATTTTCTATCCACAAGAAAAGTCTGCTTAGTGGAAGAGCTTGATACAATTTGTACACCCGCCAAATAATGCGTCCCTTGGTTCTGAGGGGCTCTTTGCTGCACACCTTGTGTTGGAGTACAAATTGTTTCAAGTCCTTTTCGGCGTGTATGATTACATTAAACAAACACTGGCACATTTCTACGACCGTGTATCTGGCATTCTTAAATTTGTCCACGCAGGACATGCTCGCTTCATAGCGCGTTTCCATGATCTCGTGTGGGCTGTTTTTGATAGAGGTGGTCCTGTCAGGATAACAGAGAGTGGACCCGTGCCAATAATAGCCCCAGATCTGGAAGACGATGGTAGTATCTCCAGCTTTAACAACACCGCATGCCACCCTAATACATATTCCTCGCGGCCGTTGCCCACATGAAGTATAGATACCGGGCGTTTATGGGCCTCCAAGTTAAGCCATTGTATGGCAATGGTATCTTCTTTAAGGTGACACTGACGATAAACCAACATGGCTGCTTCTACGATTGTACACGCCTCTCTGAAAGAATTCACGGTGGATTTTTCCATGAGCATGTCTATAAACTTTAGGAAGGTCTTCCGTATGATCTTTACATCTTTCACGCAATACAGTTCCAACTAACAATTAAAATCAAAAACATAATTTACTTTGACCAGCGCCTCATACCACTTCTCAGAGTGATCTTTCCCTCAAGTGACATCTCACCGATGCCGTGGTCCTCCTTTAGTGGTAAGGGACGCCTCAATCCACTTTTTATTGAAAAAATAGGGGAAATACCACTTGGCCAAGGATTCATCCAAGCCGAATGTTTTGGGCATCTTGGACGTCATCGGGGGAAAGTCAGAGAGTCAATAAAGTGGAGTGGATCGTAACGCATGAACATGATTTTCCCGCCGTTCATTATGAGCTCTGGAGTCCATTTTTTTTCTACCTCCATCACATATTTTAAAATAAAATGTCTATCATAGCCCTTGGTATTTTAGGCTAGATGGGTGATGTCCTCAACTTTGTTGTTTTAATTTGCTCAAGAAATCCGAAAAATTGGTCCAATGTGGTATCACCCTCAAATATGCGAGTCCTATCACTCCCACATTTGGTGCAATTATGATAATTTCCATCAATATGAAGGCAGGTCCTGCAACACGTCTGCGCGACACATAGGTTAGGTTCGTGCAAGTACGTGCTGACTGCACCTTGAAGAATCTTTTCTTGTCTGCATTCAAAATCATAGAGAGTGAACAATAAATTTATCTTTTCTAGTGACGTATGGATAGCGCCTACTTCATGTAGCAGAAATGACCAAAAGAACAATATGTCTCGTATACTCTCTAAAAAGTCTCGTAGCACAGGTGTGAATAATTTGACTTTTCCAAAATGAAAAATTGCCCACAAACCTCAAAAACAATTTTGACATCACAGATCGCCATGTGACCTCTGCAAAAACCAGGACGTTTATGGTTATAAAAACAAGTCTGGTTTGTGAACCAACGCCCACTGTCTTTACAAGCCGCCAATTGACCTCCACTACAAACCACTTAAGCGTACCAATTTTTTCACGCAGATTTGCATCTGTCCACATTCTTTTGAACAAATAGCACACAACACTTACGGGAAAATTACCCACACTTAAATGCGTCTGTCAAGGATGTTATGACATGAAAATGATTTTGCTTATCGTCGTTAAAATATAAATCCACGTATCCCTTAAAGGAATGTTCGGGAGGGCTATGCCCTTCATAGAGGACTTGCCTCCCCCCACGTTCCTGGAACACAGAGATTTTGTATTAAGAGAGGTTTATTTGAAATAGTTTCAGTTCAGCTATTACACCACATTTCATTAGATTCACACGGGAATTACGGCATACATTTTCTGCTTTGTACTTTTAAATATTGCGGCCATCTTTTATGTGTTTATAGGTATTCATGCTCATGGATCTTGGTTCTTTTTTAACGTCACACATATCCTTTGCGACCACCAATGCATGTTAAGGCAAAGTGTGTTGTCGCCATTTTGAATCGTATTGATTCCTTTGTTGTTACGGCTATATTTGCTAGCGGGAGAGAGTTTATCACATTAATCATTACTCCTCCCGCGTGACTCTTTAAAGTGATTTAGCTTGACATACAAGGGGAACTAAGTGAGGAAAGAGGCAATCCGATCTGCGCATCTAAATGACACGAATACAGGTCTTGACGAGAAGGCTGTGCTATCTAATATCAGACCTACGTGATCCTCAGCGCTAGCTCCGTGATCCTGGAAACGCCCTGGCAAAGTATTTATTTACTCCTCGAGCCAGGTTTGAGCGTCAGATTGATCTCTGGCACCCCTAATTAAATTATCAATTCATGCTCTATATAAAATAACCACTTTAATTGTTTAATTCTCTTTTCGATGATACGAAGGAAGATACCTTGAAACAAGCCTCCACCTACCTGATCTACTGAGCCACTAGTCCAAAGAAAGGAGAGCTGGGGTACCATTGACGGTCCGGATACCAACGAATCTATATTTCGAGGAGTAGACGTGGCTCTAACTGGGGAAGACCCTGCTCCACATCTTGCTACGTCACCAAGTGGTGGATCCTCAATTCCGTAACTTCTTTTAATGATGAGAACACATCTCCAACTGTCTGGATGTGGTCAACGCTACAGTTTTTGGCCTTCAGCTCAACTATAACACAAGATTTGAAATATTGAAATTAAAAAAAAAGTTTGAACACATTAAAAAAAAATTCTCACCGCATGTAATCAGAGTTGAAAATGTACACAAAGTTAAGAGCAATGAGTTAACTTTTTTTTTAAACATTTACTCAATTTTTTTTTAGTTTAAATATAAAGGANTTAAACATTTACTCAATTTTTTTTTAGTTTAAATATAAAGGAAAATAAATTGTATGACACAATCGTAAAACCATTTTCTTATAGCTTAGAACGAAGTTTTAAAATTTAGTTATTTCAGTAAACTACACAAACTGTTTAGATTTGAAAAATTAAAATATATTTTTATTTATCCTTTAAGGCAAATATTTCATTTTCTAAACTACTTTTAAATTAATTGCAATCAACATACATTATAATTGGACACTTATATATCAATCTTGAAAAACTCTTAAACTATTGTTAAATTAACTTCAATAATCACTGATAATTCAACAACTCTCAATGTAGTTTTATAAAAACAGTTTATTAGGCAGGTTAAAATTTCTTATCTTCAAAAATCAATGAGGAGTAAACAACGCTCAATCTAATTTTTTGAAGCTATGTAATATTATTTGGCCGGTTTGAAACTCCATAAGTTTCCATTTTAAGCAAAATAATCACACCCATTTTAGTAATATTACTCATCAGTAAAGTGACATTAATCTAAGAGCTAGGGTCAAAATCCAAAAAATGTGCAAAAATATGTAATTAACGAATTTGAACAAAATTCATTAAATCGTTTCAAATATATTCCCAGAGACTGATAGACAGACATCATTGTAATATTATATTTTATTTTTAGGTTGGAAGGCACAGAAATGCTGTAAGTATTTATCTTATTCTCGAGGTTGAAAATATTCATTAATATGATAGAGTAAAAATATTATTACCCACGAGAGAGTAAATATTATCCAAATGCGAAATAATGTTTCCAATTAACGCTTGAGATGTAATTGCACATAAAAGGGGCGGTGTGACCAACACCTCTTTTTGAAAGGTTGAAGTATATATTAGTTTATTTTAATGTAGATGCGAATAAATACGTAGCAATTGAGAAAACCTCCCATATATTGCCACAATAATACTCTTGAGTAACAGGTCCTGCCATTTCTCGAACCCTGGACACCTATATCAGCAGGCAGACATGCTGCCAGCTGAGCCATCGTGTCAGACAATGCTTCACCCTATTATCTGCGCTAAATCAGCCTAATATAAATGCCAAACACTTTAAATTTACAGTTGTTTTAAACCTTTAATGCTGATTTGTTAAACGGCCTACCTTTTGAATCAGAGGCATTCCAAACTTCCAATTAAACTGGAGCCATGCACACTCAATTTTCATCCCACATGCCTAGGAGCAAAGTGGGATCTTCGACTGATTCTTCTCCGGGAAGCGGCGCTCCGACAACCTCTTTAGATTCGGAGGACAGAATTCTATGGCCAAACACATCCAAGGCATCACTAGCAATATCATCAACTAAAACCAAACCATATTATTAACTAAGCATAATATAACTAAACAACTATTATTCTTAATATTTGTGTTTGTATATGTATATTTATAATAATTACCTCGGATATCTGTACACCCCATCATATCCAGATAGATTTGATTAAAGTGGTCTATCTTCAAAGCTTCTGGAATGTTAGTCGGACAAATACTAGTTTAAGAATAAATCGCTGCTCATATTTCAGAATCTATTTGTAAGGATAACGTCCACGCGTATAACGTCACCAAGTAAAACCCATTGCCAGATAGAAAGGTGAGAGAGAGGTTAAAACATTACCCATTTCTGTCTCGACATGTCATGATATATTCCTGTCTCGACTTGCCTACCCACCAAGTTGGCGCCAGGTATGAGTCATCAGGTTTGTGACAGAGCGTTGACGTCACCAGGGAAAACCCATTGCCACATACGAGGGGGAGAGGGGGAGGATTGCGATATCACCCATTCCTGTCTTGACACGTCAAGCCGACAGACTGATGCCAGGTATGAGTCATCAGGGCTGCGACAGAGCAATGTCGTCACACAAACTGGCACCCGGTTTGAGTCATCAGGTTTGTGACAGAGCAATGACGTCACCAGGGAAAACCCATTGCCACATAGAAGTGTAGAGTTGCGAGCTCACCCATTCCTCTCTCGACATGTCGAGCCGCTAAATTGGTGGCAGGTATGAGTCATCACAGTTGTGACATCACTCGACACCAAAATATATTCAGAAGCTTGTGACAGGGAGGAGACCAGGCCAGTAGCTCCCACTCATCAAGAGAGGATGCCTGTGCATGATCCCGCCCCCACTAGTGATGTACAGGATTGGCGACATTGCATGGGAAGTGGGGGACTGACCGAATGAACTCATTCTCTTCATGATCGCTGTCAAGGGAGGACTGCACTCTCCCTACCAATAAAAAAAAGCCCCCACAAACTCACGCCTGCCCCAATCCAATCTAGGCATTTGATCCAATGGGGCACACATACAAATCAATGGGGCACATATGGAAATCAAAATGAGCACACATAAAAAATCAAATGTGACACATTGACCAGGATTGAACAGATTTGCGCAACCCCCTAAGTCAATGACCATTACGCCACCAGTAAAAACCAAACCAAAATAACCCAATCACGGTTGTGAGACCACACACCATGCTGACGTTACCAGGGAAAACCCATCCCCAGTGTTGCGACATCACATGCCATTATGACGTCACGGGGGAACACCAGCTTGGGGTCAACGGTCAACGGTCAAAGTTCAAAGTTGGGCGAGGGGTTGATCGTACTACTCAAAACGTCCATAATTAAAACACTCTGACATTTTGTTTTCAGAGTAGTAATTAATATTATTAAAGTGAGATTGCTCCAAATATGAGTGGAACCAACCACCAAATCATCGCCTGACCACCTGCGTCATCAGCACCTCCAGTTAAAAAGATCACTAACAACAAACCTGGGGTGATCTTGTTGGAGACGCGATGACCAATTGGAGAGCGGGAAGAGAAACAGCCTACGTGATCTAGCGAGCGCAGCTTTACACCAACGTGACGTCACTGGCTAGTTTCTACTCCTCCAACAATTGTTTCCCTTTGCAACAAGATGCTATAAGAATGGCGGCACACAAGAGAATAATAATAATATTTAGCACCGCGTCTTACTACCAGTTTGGGTTATACGTTTTAAGTACTAATTACGTTTATGGAATTAGGAATTGGGAAGGTTGAATTAGAGGAAGTGAACCCGCATTTGCGTGAGGGGAGAGTGGAAAACCATTTAGGAAAAGCCATCCCCAGTTCACCCGACCGAGATTCGAACCTCAATCTCCCCGTCCTCAGCAGTCAAGCTCAACACGACAAGCGCGTTAGCCAACTACGCTACCGAGGCGGGTCACAAGAGAACGTTGACTATTTGATTCGGCATCACCCAGGATGAACAACTATTATTCCTTTCTACGCCATCGAGGATAAAGGACTATTTGTTTCGGCTCCATCATGGATGGACTTTTGATACGTGTGTGGACTGTTAATATCCGATATCGTCTAGAGACGATCTTTCCTGAAAATGGACTCTACCAGGAACGTTGTAAAACTATGTAAATCTTCGTTATTCTAATTTAAATATTGAAACTTAGGTCATTTAAATTAGAACTTTAAATTTTTTACTTCAGAGATAAACTTATAATTTTTGGTTGAAATATGAGTATTGCTATTGAGATCTTATTCTTTCTATATCTATTATTTTATGTCGCCCCTCAGGTGCTTGCTCTTTAATTCATTTGTAAATACTTATTATTGCTCTTCGTGCATAAGTTAGTTTTGTTTAGGTGCCCAAACCCTTCCTTCACCTCTGACAAGACATCTTGTGAATGTGGGGAATGCCAGGCCTCCACCGTGGTTCGGATTCCGCGTTAAACTGATAGGTCCTTCATTTCATCTCACAATCACACATTAGCGTAAGTGCGTATAACCCGAACGGGTAGTAAGACGCGGTGCTAGTAATAATAATAAATGTTTAGGTGCATTTAAATTTAATTTAAATCATTTTATTTCATTCTTTTGTTTGCTAATATATTTATGTAACTTACATTTGCTGTTTGTCTTAAATTTAACTTTAAATTTAACAAAGTCTTTTATTATGAATATTAATTTTGTAACCATTGTTGGTTGTTATTTATGACGCGACTTTCTAAAAGACTTTGATGTTATTGTTTCTAGTAGTCCCGCGAGAGATTCGACTTACGGTCTGAATCCGAACTCTCGAGTTTGTTTAAAATGTAATGTTTGTTGAAACATAATCGTTTCAATTAATGTGTGGCTATTTTTGTATTTTGAAGCACAGACATTTTCTAAATTAGATAGGAGCTCATAAAGCAAACATGGTCTATTCAACTCTGCCTGTTTCTCGTGGAAACTACCTATTGTAAAATGTTTTCCAACTACAGCTACAAGATGACCCTTAAGGCCACTTGAACTATTGTTGTCATATTTTTCAATAAACTATTATTATCACTTTTAAACTTTACTATTACTTATATTAGTTATATTCATAGTGATATAGTAAGGAGAATTATATATACAAATCAATTATCTAAGGAAGACCCAAAACCAGTACAAAGGATTAATTCTAAATGCATATATATAATTGAAGTGAAATAAAAGGAAAAAATGAAGATAGAAATTTAATTAGCAAAAGACAACTGGGATTGCCATAGTTGAGTGGATGTATAAAACAATCTGAATAAATATATATTACATTATTTAAAAGAAAATTACTGAATATAATAATGTTAAACCA
>CABFVZ010005075.1:8915-20498 GCA_902151445.1 Timema monikensis
GTCATGAAACGTCGAGATTCATCAAAATCTCTAGTTCGATTTTTTTGACGATCACAATACATTCTCTACCTGTAAGCTAGCGCGAAAGTAATAAATGATTTATTAAACATTCAAACCATAGAGCGGTTATATTAGTGACAATTTAATATAGACAACCAAATCATTGTTTATGTTCTTAAAGTAAGATGACAAACGCTTATCATTACTATTTTGACAACAATTGTTAATAGATTTAATTGTAACACAAACACCCGCATTAGTGGGCACATGGGCTAAGGCGTCAACCTAATCTACGTTGGTTTGTATGCGACAGGGAGGTCAGGTTTAAAATCCCGGTCGGACATAACGAAGTACTTTTTTCCTAAATTCTTTACCAATCTCCCACCTAGGAAATGTGGTTGCATTTCCTCAAGTTTTATCTTCTCCATCCCAACCACATTAGTGTAAATATGAGTATAACGCGGAGGAATAGAACGCGGTGAAACAACACACATATTTTACTAATAACTTTAGATTAAATAAAACCTTTTATAGCGGAATTAAGTTATTTTGTTTAAAAGTGGTGGGACAATCAAAATAGGAATAATTCTCAAGCCGATGCAATACGCAATAGTGGGCACGTACCTTTATACTTATTTATGACAATTCTGCTTCTTAAAAAATAGATATAAATTCACCCAACCTGGATTCGAAGTAGAACCACTTTGGCATCTGCAAAACTAGAAAGGACCAGAACGAGGTCTTCGTTCTCATGACTACCAATTAGTGTTTATATAATATACACACAAGTTGTTAATAATTTTTAAAATAACTAATTGCAAAATACTTCCCGATTGTTGTTGAACTCTTGGACCTGTTTGTGTCAGGTGAAGTTGTGACGTCAGACAGCCGCAGTCTCACTCACGTCACAAGGTTCATTAACAGCTTTTATAGTGGGCTTGAAAGGGTGATGACAGGGGGAGGGGGTATTTTTAACAACCGACCCTCTATGGAAAACCCTGAATGACAGCAAAGGACAAAAGCTAAAGACTACATGTGCTATCACGATATACCAAGTTTATAACTATGGTAAGACTATAATAAAAATAATATTTTAGAGAGAGAAAAAAGTGCGGGCAATATTGATAACCTTATTATTAATATTTTTTCATAGTTATGATTATTATCTATGAAAAGTGATAGTTATAATTCGCATTACTTAACTACATTTATGAAAATGTTTCAATGACTTTTATAAGCGTCAAAATAGTTCCTTCCTATCTAAATCAAACTGTAGATTACCACTGTGAACATAAAAAATAGGTATAAAAAATGATTTATCACATTTTTGCGTAGGCTATGTTATTTTTTCAAAGTGAGGTTGTTTTACTCTATGTTTTTTCAATGGGACATATTAGCATGAAGGTTACATGAACATATTAGCATGAAGGTTACATGGACATATTAGCATGAAGGTTACATGGACATATTAGCATGAAGGTTACATGGACATATTAGCATGAAGGTTACATGGACATATTAGCATGAAGGTTACATGGACATATTAGCATGAAGGTTACATGGACATATTAGCATGAAGGTTACATGGGAGAAAGGGGAAAAGTCTATTACAAACAGAATCGTTAAAGGTTGTCCATAGAATTCTGGAGTCAATTTCAACACAACACACCTTTGGACTTACCTTACAAATTTAGATCAAGCTAGTGCAGGATTTAAGTTTAAGGTGAAATGGACCCAATAGTTGGAATACTAAGTCAAAGGTCCACGATTCAGATACACCCCCACCCCCCCTCCTCCCTTTCAAATATATATATTATTTTTCTCATTTAAACAAAATTGCCCGCTTTAACACTAATGAATTAATCGCCCCGCGTTGGGCGTCGATTGAATACTGCGGATTAATTCCCTGATATAATAATGCTTTGATGATGTTTAGGTTGTCTATAGCTCCCTGGTCGAGCGCCTATCATCACTGTACGGAGGAGATACCGTTTAACCAGCTGTTAATTGCTCCGTGGTCGAGCACTAATTAAATCGGTATAATTAATAAATGTAAGAAAGAGAACTTTGAATGGCTGTTTATTCACACAAGGTTTATTTAAATGACATCTGGTAATTACTTATACATACTCCAATTAAATGATTTATATCAATGCACACTTGTGATATTAATGTAAATTATTGTATTCTGTGTTAGACTGTGACTGCGAGCCAGTGCTAGTGCCAGTGAGCCCCTGACTGCGTTGCTTGTGTAGCGTGTGACTTGTATGTGTGCGGATTGTGTGTGGCTGCTTGGCTGTATTAAACATACGCACAACGGCTTATATATATGACATACCCCTTGCCTCTTACTCCCTTCGTCAACAGTGTAAAAACAAACTAATAGAAAGAGTCCTGGCGACAGGTGTTGTGAAAGCTAGCATCTTATTGGTATAGGGAATTGGCGTCTTTTGCCAAATACTGCGGAGTTGTTCCTTTAACAGGAAAAATGGTTTAAAAATATATTTTAATGGTGTAATCCTTTTCCCATTATTTCTGAAATGCGCGTGTTTCTTCATCGATGAGTCATAAAAGGATACTCTACATATGTTTCTTTAAAGAAAAATTACCTTCATTCATGACTTTTTTTATATTTTATATTGATCTGAATCAATATCATTACAATACCCCTCATTTGCTTATATCTTATATGAATTTAATGAATTTAATGCGTTTTGATAGAAGCAAATCCCATACTGTGCAAGAGTTACGTCATATTCAACCTTCGATCATTCTTAAAATTAAACATATATAAATTTGTTGAGTGTAAGTTACATAAATTTTACATGTGTGTAAACATTATTTACACCGCGATCAAACGTTTACATTAAATAATATCCAACTTAAGGTAAAAATCAAAAGTTTCGAATTACCCATTTTCTTGTATGTTTGATGTTTTATTTATCATAGGAATATTGTATGTTCTAAGTAACGAGGCCAGTCTTGACGATTCTACACAGATTATGACCATTTCACGATGCCAAGCGTGGCTTTGAAACGACTCAAACAAATTTGATGGATTTGTAGAATAAGAGGTGAGTGATGTAAAACGGGTGAAGAGGGATACAAATTCCTCGTAGTAAGAGTAAGCACTAAAATACGTCAATATCCTTGCTAACTTACTTCTCGAGAAGAGTGATCTTGATTGTGTGATGGAAAAAACAACACGTGGCACCTCTTCTCATTATTTTTTCCATTTATGCTCTTAACTCTCCCACCGCCCCCTTTTCTATCTCGCTCTCATGCTCCACATATCACTAACCGTCAAGACAATTCTTACAGAGATGAAGGTAAAGTTTAAATAAAATACACCAGTCTTTTGAGTAAAAAGAAGAGTTGGAAGCCATTTATGGAACCCCACCCTCAGTCACATGAAGCCAAGAATTGAATTCTAATGTTCTAACGTCTCCATAAAAGTCGAGAATGATCCCATTTACCACTATTGTGGGTGCAGCTTTTTAAAAGGGTATACTATATTGGTGAATATGTTATATTTTATTGATTGGAGCTTAAAAGTAAACCATTTGTTGGCACTATTTTATGTACTGGACTTAAAATAAATATGTGTATTAGTTTGAAGGATTGAGACAGGTCTACTTTTGGAATATATAAACAACCGACCTTACTCTAGCCCTGAAAGGTTGACTCCAGTTGCTTGGTTACATTAAGGTTTAAATTACAAGATAAGGTGGCTTTCACGCGTGAAGGTTTTTCGCTGTTATAGTGGATGGCGTGCGTCGTGCCTTGTTGAATTTCCTCCAAATTTCCTCCTCTATTGCCTTGTTTGGCCACAGTGTGCTAAGTTAGACTAAAGAAGCAAGTTTTTGTGTGTGTTTTTTTTATTCCCAACGTCTCAAATTCTGGGTTGATTAAAGCAAAAAATTTCCCACCAAGTTGATGATGATTCAGTCCGAGATTTTAGCCCCTCTAAGTTTCTGTCCCAAAGCAGAGAACGAAATAATTAATGCCTCAACATCGATTTCAAAAGTTCCGAAGACCATAGCATCTACTCAATACAACGAACAACGTGAGACTGAAGCTAGTCCGCCGTGCGGCGAAATATCTTGGCGTTTAAAGCGATGCAATATACATAAAAAAAAAAGTCCCTCGACCATTTCGGCGCGCCGTTCGCGGCACGGCAGCCATCCCTAGGTCGAGATACGCCATCACCACCACGACGGCCGTCCACGGCATTCTCGCCGTGCCGTCACGTGTGAAATCTCTTATTCAAACCCGTGTACCTCTATAATCACGGTGCTATGCCAGCCACGGCGACAGCGAAAACCGTCACGTGCGAGAACCGCCTAAGGCGTCAAACTCACCATATACTAGATTGCAAGTAAGAGGGAGGTCAAGGTTCGAATATCTACGGGGTGAACTATGTGGGTGGTTTTCCATATATAAGTATTCATCCCCGTGGGTTTACCACCTCTTCTTCAAGCTAATGCAGACGGATTCCCTTTAAGCTAACCCTTCAATCCCCACCCCTTAGATTAAATAACTTAATTACTAGCCTTGTTGTTGAACAAATTTATAAAAAATCTTTATTTCAGTTACGGTTCATTGATTGAGCACGGTAGTAATTTTTATTAGGGTTTTAAGAGTGATATTATATTTCCATGCATAAATTCTATCAGCCCGTGACTTGCAAACTAACTTGATATATTATTATTAATATTAGCACCGCGTCTTACTACCCATTCAGGTTATACGCACTTACGCTAATGTGTAATGGTAGGGTGATTGTGAGATGAAATGAAGGACCTACAGTTTAACGTGGAATCCGAACCACGGTGGAGGCCTGGCATTCCCCACATTCACAAGATGTCTTGTCAGAGGTGAAGGAAGGGTTTGGTAATCAGATAAATCTGTGCCGGGACTGAGGATTGAACCCCGGCCGCCAGGACAGAAGTCTGACACCTTACCCCTAGACCACCAGGTCACCAACTTGATATAGAAAGCACAGCTAGAATTTCATACTCAAGATCTAGCGACTAGCTTACTAACTGTTCAGGTTATACGCAAATATGATTATTACTCAAATGGGGTAGGAATCAGGAAGGAATCATTTGAGAGGTAATCTACCGGAATTTGCATAGAAGGAGAGTGGGAAACTATTTAGAAAAAAAAATAAGCCTCGGAAGACCTCAACGAGATTCGAACACCAATCTCCTTGTTATCAGTAGGCCAGTCTAACACGAGAGTACTGCCTAAGACTACTCGGCTACTGAAAGCGGGTTAGCGACGAACTACTATACAATTTACACACATCTGTCAACTTCTAGAGGAGAAGTATGGTAGTTTTTCAAACATTCTATGTCGTTTTTTCTATTTCCAGCGGTAGTTACTCTAGATAAATGTTTGACCACAAGAATAGAGTTAGAGAGAAACAAAGCGGTAAAGTCTGATACTCTAACTCAGTTGGTGGTGAAATGTGGGGTTTCCCTTTCACAGTGATGAATTAACGGCCGAGTTGGTTTGGAAAGTGCGAGTCAAATACCTCATATGAAAAAATACAAAAGAAAGAAAAAAAGAAGCCAAGTGCAAAGTGACTGGACCCCTTGGTTACCTTACCTAGCCTATTCGGTGCCAAATTATTAAGATCCTATATGAACTTTTTAAGGCTGCGACTAGCCTTTATGAACTATTTTATAAGTTTTTAGTAAAAAAAAAGGGTGTGTGTACTTATGTACGCGCGTGAGAAGTTATACTTCTTTGGCATCATTAAAAAATAAAAGAATCTTAGATTGATGAATAAGATTTATTGTAGAGAATTAGATATTAGAAATTAATAATAAATATTGAAAATTGAAAATTAATAATTTAATAATATATATAATTATTAAAAATAAAATTTAGAAAATAATAAATATATATGACATAATTTGTACTAAATATTATAGGATTCTTAATTTTAAATATTTATTATTGATTACTTAATATTTTAAAAGTAAATGAATAAATTTAATAATAAATTCAAAAATTGAATTTAAGTTTATTCATTTTTTAAATATTTATTATTTTCTTAATTTAATATTCACTTTTCATTTTTATCAAAAAGTTTTCATTAAATTTGTTCATTTATTTTTATAAATATTTATTATTTATTCAATTTAATAATAAATATTAAAAATTAATATTTTAATTTGATGTTCGATTAAAATTTTTATCACAAATTTTTTATTAAATGTTTTATTAATTTTATTTCTTTATTTTGTAAATATTAAATAACCAATAATAAATATTTAACAATAATAATTTAATAATATTTAGTATTAATTATGTTAAATAATAATATTTTAATTTATATCAATAAATAATACATACGGATAGTTAACCTCAATTATATTGGAGCACTTGAAAAAGTCTATAAGCACAATTTTTTTCACTAATATTTACGAATAGTAAATAATATTAATCAAAATATTCAATTTAAATCACTACTGGATATAATTTATTAGCACATATATAATTCGCACTTGTATGAAACTAAAACACGTGTTGTGAATGTAGAAACTAGAAACATGTGGATAAATATTATATATATGAAAACAGTGATCAGAGGCGACGAGCGTACCAACATGCGCGACTAACAGAGGTTCTATTTCTATTTTGTTGGTAGCTTTTTTTTTTCGAGACTTAATGAGCGGTTTAGCTTCAACCTGTTACTTTTGTGTTACAGTGATGCGCGCGCATCTTAAAATTTCACTCTCATCATATTTTCATAACGCGCCTAAAGAAGTATAACTTCAAAAAGTTTTTTTCTGAAAATAAATAAAAATAAACCTCAAAACTTCCAAGCCAACTTTGTTGGGGACATTTCATAATACGTATTTGTAGAGTTTCATAAACCATTTTAAAATGTTTCTTTACGTTTTAATACCTTAGTATGAATATATTTATAGCCTACATATATTTTTACAATCAAGAAAGTATTAGTATAAATCACCAAAATAGTAGCTACGTTTTAAAATAAATTCAAGACATTTCAAAAATTGTGGGGGCAGCCTTAAAAGTGATATGTCCTGCCTCAAACGAATAGATATAGTTCTGGATTTACACCAAAAATCAAAGCTGTGCAAAGTCCTATTCTTTTATTCAAAGAAAAGCCGAAATGAATAAGAAAATATTACCATAGCTAAACAGAATTTCGAATATGTAGTAGAATGTACTGTGATAAATAGGACTCACTTCAGATGTGGAGAGGAGACACAAAGACAATGATAAATATTAATTTAGACATGTGTCTCATTTGACCCTGTTTTCTAGCTACAACTAAGTGTTTGTATACCTTGCTCGATATCTCTCGACTTGTTGACTAGGTATTTTTTTGCAGTACCGTGTCCTACTTACCGTTCGGGTTATACGCATACGTACTAAATACATTCATGATCTTATGGATTAGTAAGGTTATATTTATAGGAAGTGTACAGTGTACACACATTTGCATGGAGGGAGAGTGAAAAATATTTTTGGAAAAACCTCCCTCAGCACACTCGACCAAAATTCGAAACTCGATCTCCCCGTAAAGTCTAGTCCAATGCGAGAGTAGCACCTTAAACCATGCAGACACCCAATTGGGTCCTATGTATGTTCTATGGGTTATTAATGGTTATTCCGAACACTTAGTATTTTTGAAAGAGAGCAACATTCTACATCATGATGATTGCAGGTTGCCATTAAGGCCAAAAGAGGCCATTTTGAATACTTCCTACAATGTTAAAGAGTTCCACATTAAGCCCCGTATGCATCAAGCGAGCTGAGTCTGTAATGTAACACGTAATGTAACAGATTCGTCTAATTGGGACGGGCCTGAAAACAAGCCACGAGCGCGCTACGACGCGCTACGAGCCATTTGCAGTGATCCGCTGTCGGTTTTTCCAACGAACACAAAGGGATTCGTCAGTCTAGTTGGGTCGTGTTTGTAGCGTTCTCGCAAGCATGGATGACTGCTCCGAGGAATCTATATTTTAGTTGATTGATTCTTATAAGAAAATTTATATAGTGTTTTATGGGACCCCGAGAAGGCAAGGATAAAAACTATTATAAAAAGTATCTGAAGGAAGATGCCTGGAAGGATATCACCACATTTGTAGGACAAGCAGAATATGTTTGTAAACGAAAAATAACTAGCTTTTTAGATCCTATTTTACCCTGCAAATTCTCAAAGTCTGTGGGAGACATTCTGATAAAGTTTTTGTACTGTCCACTAATGTGCTGTAACTTTAAATATAGCAATAGTTCTAAACTGGCTTATTTTTTTTATACAATTATACGCCACCATCGCCAAGGGTTTCAATGTTTTTAAAAAAAAAGATTGGCCCTAATTAACATAGCACCACTGCACATTATTAAGGCTAAGGCTTCTTCGTTATCTGACATAATATAATATTAGAGTTAAGTTAGCTAATTATTATTATTATTATTATTATTATTAGCACCGCGTCTTACTACCCATTCGGGTTATACGCAATTACGCTAATGTGTAATGGTAGGGTGATTGTGAGATGAAATGAAGGACCTACAGTTTAACGTGGAATCCGAACCACGGTGGAGGCCTGGCATTCCCCACNGAATCCGAACCACGGTGGAGGCCTGGCATTCCCCACATTCACAAGATGTCTTGTCAGAGGTGAAGGAAGGATTTGGTAATCAGATAAAACTTTGCCGGGACCGAGGATTAAACCCCGGCCGCCAGCATAGAAGTCTGACACCTTACCCCTAGACCACCAGGTCACCTAAGTTAGCTAATTAAATTGAAATATAGTGCACCCTAATAAATACTGAATTGAGCTGAGATCATTATTACGTCGCTTGCTCATGGGGTTCCCGTTTCACCAATGGTTCGGTGGATGCTTGCGGCGTGCTCGTTCCACGTTCAAACTGACGAGCATTACATTCATTACATGTTACATTACATTCTCGGCTCGCATAATGTATACGCACCTTTAAACACATGACTATAGATTGGAAATAAGGTAAGATGGGACACATGATAATTAACTTTTTATTTATTTTTTCAATGTTTTTATGTCTCCTTCCCACTGCTGAGGTGGGTCTCCCATGTTAAGGTACGCTCCGTTTATATAAATGAATATGTTGAAAAATACATTATGTTTAGAATATTTATTTATCTTAGGACAACATAATTTAAAAATAAATTTGACATATAACAGTACATACAGAGTAAAACAAATTGAACATTCGAGTGTGTATTTAACGGTATATAATATTTTTAACGGTGAAATCCTCGTAAATGTCAGAGCATTTAGTTTTTTAGGCAGCGCTCACCAAAAACATATATATATATATATATCCTCATTATATCAAGTTAAAAAAATGGGCAGGATATAACATTTACAGAAGCCAAAACCCCCTCCACCTCCAACAAATAAGAGATGTCCAAGACGGAAATGACCAAGCTAAGCAAACCCCGTTCGCGGTAACCGGAACAGAGAGCAAATAAGTAATGTAATGGAGGCGACAGTGGTGAGACATTCATTACTCTGACAGCGTCGTTTTGTTTTCAGGAGGTGGGGGAGAAATCGTGCGGCCATGGTTACCCATCAACCTCACTCACCCAACCTTCGCTACTTTATCTCAGAGAGAGTATGTGTTAGAGAAAGAAACATTGATACTTGGCCCATTTGTATTATTGGGAGAAAAGTGTAGATACTTTGCTCAATACTACTATCGGAAGAAAAGTATCAATTCTTTACTCATTTGTATTTTCGAAAGAAGAGTATCGAACTTTAATCATTTGTATCATCAAACGAAAACTATCCATACTTTTCCCATTTGTATAGTCGGAAGAAATATATAGATTTTTTCTCGATTCTGCTATTGGAAGAAAAGATAATTTTGAAAGTTTACTCTAAATACGTGAATAAAAAATTGTATTAGATTGTAAGAGACATTTTTTAAAACAAATGTTTGGTTACAACCGTGAGAAATGACGCCACATGACCTGTTAAAAGTCACATATCCTGGTTTATGAATACAACAAAATAGGTCTAATAGCTTACAAGAGTCAAAAATGAGCCAATAGGTTGTGGCTGGACCGTATTTATTGATTTATTTTAAAACAGAATTTGCATGAGTATCAAATTATTATTATTATTATTATTAATATTATTAATTTTAATAATAATAATTATTATTATTACAGATGCATTAAAATAAGTGAGGTTATTAGCACCTAGAACAGTAAGTCTGCTACTTGGCTATTTAAACTCATATACCCTAATTTATAACTTAACATTTATTTTAATCCTTAATCCCCATTATTATACCCACATATTTATCTCCATTTATAGACTCTATTATTAATAATAATTATAGCGATGAGTTTATTTACATTCCTTAACTTTATTAATATAGCTCCACGTGAATTTTCATATTAACATGTCAACACGTTTATTTCAATTCCTAGCTTTTATTATTCTAACTCCTTAACTATATTACGTAAAAACAAGTTTATTTTCATTTCTAACCTTTATTCAACCATTTAATTTCTTTATTATTATAACTGCTAAGAGAAATTGCATATTAAATCCTAAAATAAATATACTTTTAAAGAAAAAAAAAAGCCCTCCCCATTCGACGAGATTCATCCTTGGGAACCTCTGCGCTAAGTCCCATCAACCGACAATCTGTTTGAAAAGAAAGTGAAGAGTGGAATATTACAAACTGCCCATTCCCCTCAGACCATGTCGCCTTCATACCAATGACAAGGAGAAAGGATGGAACACAAAGAGAAGTGAGCTACCGTTGTAATTTATTATATCCACACACGCGCGCGCACACACATACATACATACACACAAACCTCTACTTTTTTATATATAAAGGTAGCAAATTGTTTTCCAAGTATTAATGAGCTTCCTCCGAGAAGATCAAAGCTCCGATCCGGGGTACATACACAAATCCCCACCCACAGCCCCCCACTATTTTACCTCTATAACCCAGGTAGCGTGAGGGAGTTCAATACTCAACCCCTACATGTCCTAGATATTGTGAACCTTCATCATTATTAAAAACGTTAACCTAGATACGTTTAAAGAGCTTTTTATAACAAAGAGGACCAATTTTGGTTAAAGGTGGCTTACGGTTAAAATATTGTGCGTTTAAAAAAGTATCTGACGTCCACGTTATAAAGAGACAGCTACTATAACCACATGACGTAAGCATTAGTTTATTATAATTATTATTAGCACCGCGTCTTACTACCCGTTCGGGTTGTACGCACTTATGCTAATGTGTAAGGGTTCGGCCAGACTGACAAGCGTGCGAGCGAGCGCGCAAGCGACTGGGTGGCCAAACTGGCGAGCGCGCGAGCGAGCGCGTAATTAGCGGACCCTAGTTAGATTATTATTAGCACCGCGTCTTACTACCCGTTCGGGTTATACGCACTTACGCTAATGTGTAATGGTAGGGTTATTGTGAGATGAAATGAAGGACCTACAGTTTAACGTGGAATCCGAACCACGGTGGCGGCCTGGCATTCCCCACATTCACAAGATGTCTTGTCAGAGGTGAAGGAAG
>CABFVZ010005075.1:22452-37139 GCA_902151445.1 Timema monikensis
GGCCGGGGTTCAATCCTCGGTCCCGGCACAGATTTATCTGATTACCAAACCCTTCCTTCACCTCTGACAAGACATCTTGTGAATGTGGGGAATGCCAGGCCTCCACCGTGGTTCGGATTCCACGTTAAACTGTAGGTCCTCCATTTCATCTCACAATCACCCTACCATTACACATTAGCGTGAGTGCGTATAACCCGAACGGGTAGTAAGACGCGGTGCTAATAATAATCTAACTAGGGTCCGCTAATTACGCGCTCGCTCGCTTGCTCGCGCGCTCGCCAGTTTGGCCACCCAGTCGCTTGCGCGCTCGCTCGCTTGGCAGTCTGGCCGAACCCTAAGGCGATTGTGAGATGAAATGGAGGACTTACAGTTTTAACGTGGAATCCGAACCACCGTGGAGGCCTGGCATTCCACACATTCACAAGTTGTGATTAATACACTACCTGTCAGATGTGAAGGAAGGGCTTGGTAATCAGATAAATCTGTGCCGGGACCTAGGATTGAACCCCGGACCCCAGCATAGAAGTCCGACACCTTACCCCTAGACCGCCAGGTCACCAACACTATTTTAATCTAAGGCATAGACTAAGATATACCCGAACAACCTCCAGGATAAAATGGCTACGTTCCGTGGTAAAGTTTAAGTCCTTCATTACGGGTGTTGCTAGGTGCCATCAAGGGGCATTTAAGAAAAAAGAGAGCTAATCTTAAACATGGTTCAATAGAGAGAGGACAAAAACATCTATCTCAAGTCAATCGGCTGGCCTACATAAATCTTGAGTCATGTTGCAGACACCCAACTAACTCCCTCTTACGCAAACTGCACATTACAATTACGATGGTCCCTTTATGATGAACATGTTAAAAGTGTGTCGTTTAACAACTGCACGTTTGGAAGTGCTTTTACCAGTGAGCATTGACACTAGCAAACCTCACCGTTGGTGGACTCAACCTGGCTCAAGGAGTGTAACGAAACTTACATAAGGCTGAGGATCTGGTGTATCCTTGCCTGTGACGGGAAAGTACGCCTTGAGCCGCGTCCACACTATGGCCAATGCGGCACTGCGGCTTTGGTGGTGACGCCTGTGTTGGCCTGTGCCGGCGGCCAAAAACGTGCCACCACCAGGCCGGCAGGACGCAATTAGGAAACCGACGTTTATCAGGCCGGTTCAAAGGAAGGCATGCTGGCACATGTAACGTCATTCGGCAACTTCTGCGCAGTCTCCACTGATTTAGTGGTCCTTTGTCCTTCAACCCGCGAACATGGAGTGGTCGAATGAAAACGTTAGTGATTTAATAGAGTTATATCATCACCTGTTTTGTGGGATTGTAAGCAGAAGGAATATAAATACCGTAATAATAAACACGAAGCGCTGATTGAAATTGCAGTGAGTTTGGCTGTTGAAAAAGAAGAGATTACCAGAAAAATTGAAAATTTGACTAACAATTTTTTACGTGCATTAAAAAGAAAAGAAAAAGACAGCTTGAATTCCGATGCAGATTGTATGCCAATCCTTGTGTGGACGGAGAGAACTTTCAGCGGCCTTGCCAACGGCATAGCGCGGCGTAGTGTGGACACGGCTTGATACTAATTACCTCAAGCACAAAACCCGGCAGAGTCAGGAATTTTTTTTAATCCTTCATAGAAAATTGGTATATTTCTTTGGTTACCTATGGAAGCAAAATATATTAATAGTTACACCCCATTAAAACCATGTTTTGATTTAAGTCGGCTAGTTAACGCATGGTGCCGATTTATTTAAGGGTTCACTTCACGACCGATTAACCAGGAAAATTAATACATGATTACGCCCGAACCAGACAACTTAACATGGTGCGGTTTTCTGAATTCTCGGCGGGATTGGGTTTATTTCAATAGTTTCTTAGTTTCAAAATAATTCTGTGTAATGTTGCTGTAATTTTAAACTTTAATAAAATGGCTTCATTGGTCTAAATTGCACTTAAAAAAAGATAAGAGTACAAAAAACCACATCACGATATGACGCCTGGTTCGAACTTTATTATACGCCCAAGCTGGAGGGTGAGACAAGCTTTTAAGTGTGTTCACAAAAAGATTTGAATTATTTTTAAAGTTGCATCAGTGGACGCATGGTCTAAGACTCCTCGAGTGAAAGACTAGATTGGCGATGACAGGAAGATCGGGGTTCAAATATAGGTCGGGTGTAATGAGTTTTTTAAAATTGTTTTCCACTTTACCGTCAAGCAAATGCGAGTACATTTTCTCTAAATTCAATTTTCCTCACCCCTAATTCATTAGCGTAATTAGTACATATGTTTATAGCCATTGGAGGCAGTAAGACGCGGTGCTAAAAAATATATAGGTCTACTATTCATTATTCACATTTTTTTTTGTAGGGAAACCACTTGTACTCTTTGAATTAATTAAAAAAACTTTTGTTCATAAAAAAATAAAAATTAGTGACCTTTCATAACATTTTCATTATTATAAAACAACTTAAACCTTTAATTAGGTCTATTGAGGTTTTACTTAAAACTTATTAACACTTAAATAAATATGGTTATTTTATAGCAATAGAAATATTAAAGAGGGTCTCTAAAAATATTTATTTTATATCAGAGGTATGTTAATCTAAATATAACAAATGGTTGTTAAAAATTATAATTATTATAAACTCATTTTAACAGATTCAAGAGCCCAAGAAACCCGGATGCAAGGACGAAATCAGTCCTAAAATTGTCTCGCACTACACGAGATTAGAAGACAGTTAGCTGACAGGACTTGAGGAACGCAGTAAACAGGAACGACGCCAACGATTGTCCCCTCCATATCCCCCCACCCCCTTTTCGGGCAACACTGTTTGCCCTGCGATGACGTCAGGCCGATAAGCGTAGAAACACTTCGTTACCCCCAGCGACACACATCAGAGGAGGTGGTAACACTTGCGTCATTATGTTATTTATTACTATTTAGATACATAACATGTCATTTATATTATTATTATTACTATTAGCACCGCGTCTTACTATACGTTCGGCTTATACGCACATGTCATTTATAAAGACAGGATTATATCGGCACACAACTTACTAACAGACTTAACATATCCCACATCAGTGGGCACGTTAGATACGGCGTCAAGCTTGTCTGGTACGGTCTTCCTGTGAAGAGAGGTCCATGTTCGAATCGTGGCCAGATTTACTAAGTTTTTCTTAACGGTTTTCTACTCCACACTCAACGCTAATGATGTTATATTTCTTCTCAAATCGACCTCCTTAAGAACACCCAACCCTGGGAACGTTATATATGTATTAACAATTAAACCTATTAAGAAATAATATAAGCGTTTAGTCATCACCGAGAATGGAACCAAGGTCTTCTACACGTTTAGTTTAGTCTTATAAACTGAAAAATAATTTAGTTTAAAACTAATTCTATATTTTTAATAGACTGTAGTATTTTTTTTATGAACAGTAGTTAAAAAGTGCTGTAACTAATTAAATAGTAAAAATAAACAAAGTTTTGTGCTAAACATTCAGATAAAGGAATCAACAGCCTCGCTACAGATAATATTTAAATTTAAAATACAAGGCTTAAAATTAGTCCCGCCAAGTCACCAACTCTCTTGAAAATATTATTAATTTTTCAACCAAGTTTTTTCCCCCAAAAATACTGGTTGATATCACTCGCGGCTTCACTATTACACTGGATTACAAACCACACGTACCCTCAACTCAAGTCTACAGAAAATGAATGTGAACACATGCCCCCCTTCCCCCTCTAAAAAACTTAGGAGTGTGAAATATGGCGGCTATGACTTACGCCTAGCTCTCAGCCACGCCAGAAACTAGGTGTTACGAGTTTCTCCCCTCAACATTTTGATGTCCCTGCCTTGTCGCACAATTTATTGTCCCCCACCCTTTCAAGGGAACATTCCACGTCTATAAATCCCGAGCTTAATCTGTTTACGTTCCCCTGTGAGCTCCTCTCTCTAGACTCGACTACAAGATCCTCCGACGAGGAGGCTGCGACTTAGGTCCACACTTGTCCGTCGGTAAAAAAAAAAGGGAAGCTCCCCAATGTGACGTCACCACCCACGCTGGGACGCGCTCGTGTTTGTAAACACTCTCGAACCGCCCTCAAGGACGATGCAACGTCCCCACAGCTTACTCTGGGGAGTTCTATGGCAAGCTTGCTTCTAATATAAGACGCTCTTTGGCGGATTGGATACATCAAAGTGCTGTCGTGACTAGGTATAGGGTCGATTACAGTAGGTAACGTTATTGAAAGAATAAGTATGAAATTTTATCCAAATATCATGGTTTTTAGTGTTTTCTTGTATATAAGTGTTGGATGATTTTTCTGTTTTTACATCTTATATACGAATAATTGTATTTTAACAATAAATACAACTTTTGTGTTAGGAAAAAATTATTCCTACAGCGTATATTTAATTAAATAGTGTTATAATACACTTCATTTGCTATGAAAGGTGGACATATTACCTTTAAGGGTTCCACTTGGGTGTAGCTTTTATAATAAGTGTATGGTAATAATAATTATAATAATAATAGTAATACTAATAATACTTAGCACCGCGTCTTACTACCCGTTTGGGTTATACGCTTAAGTACTAATTATGATAATGGGTTAGGAATTGGGAAGGTTGAATGGAGAGGAAGTGAACCCACATTTGCGTGAAGGAAGAGTGGACAACCATTTAGGGAAAACTACTCTCAGTTGACCCGAGCGAGATTCGAATCTGTGAATGTTAACCTCTTTCCTCCCGACAATAGATTAGGTATATTACGAACCTGACGCCTTTTCTCAAGTGACCTCCAGCGTGGGTGTCAGATGTTATTGAAGGTACAGCTATTGTTTCTTAGAACTTGATTTTCAATACAATTTCAATAAAGTAGCACTAAACTAATATTTAAATATTGCTTTTAAAATTAATTCCCATTGGTCGGTGGTATGCTGCAGTGTGATATTTTCATTACTATTTTGATACAGTTTAACCTCCTTTAACAATTAAATCTACTAACAATAAATCGTTTAAAGGTCAACCTTCCACATACACAATTACCAATAATGGATCCATCAACGGTTTCTGCAGATCTCCTTCTAACACCAATAAAATGGGTCTTAAAGGATTTTTTATCTTATATTTTAAACATATTTATATAAGAGCCACACCCAGGCGAAAAATCGCCTTTGTCAACTTTATGGCTTGCCTAAGTCTAATTTGAGAACGGAATCAGAAGCTATGTATCAAATTTGCCAAAACCCTACAGCGCTAGCGCCCTCAGAGACGTCCGGCGCCGTCCGCAAGCATTAGGAACAATTTCGGGAGTAATCAAGTGTCAACACAAGAAACATCTTAACGAAGAAGTATAGACGGGGTGCCCTATTTTCTCGTTAATATCACGTATTCTTAAAAGTTTCCGATAAAATCACTTTACTTACCGACGGTTCAAGGCGAGCTAGGAGAGTGGTTAGAACATCTGAGTACAGCCCAATGAGCATAGGTTCAAACACTCAAGTGGATAGTGTGAGATTTTCTCTGCCCTAAGCCCCCTTTACCCCTTAAAAAAAAAAGTATTTGATCTTCTACTTTAAGAGCTTAGACGAATTGTTATGCACTTCTTTAAAACTTGGCCTTCTCCTTGTGTTTGTTTCTTTAAGTTAGAATGTTTGCAGATAGCCAGTATTGGCATTATAGACTATAGAGCACGGTCGAAACAAAGCTAACGGCATTTACCAAACTCCGTGAATTAAGATTACATTTTGATAAAACATTTACATAAAATATGAAATGATGGATTAAGTAGCCAAGCTATTATAATTGTTAATTAAGATTATAGCCGCATCTAAATATAATATTCTCTAAATTGAAAAACGACACCTGGACACGGGAAATGAGCTCGGGACCTTTGGCTTAGTACGCTAATACTCTAACCACTGAGATATCCAAGAGTTATTCACAAGTGGCCGGCGATTTCCACACGTCCATTATAGACTCTGTCTTAAAATACGAGTGAAGAATGACCTTGGGCACGGGACGACTTCTAGATAGCTCAGTGGTAGGAGCATTGGAATACTCGTCCAAAGGTACCGGGTTCCCCAATGACCAGCTACAAAGTTTAAATTCTATGTTTAGACGGTTTTTAGAAAATGTGTGTTAGCGTACATAAAACCATATATATATATATATAAAATCCCACATTCTCTTAACATTTTCTGTTGTGATCCTATCAAAATAACTTTATTTGATAGGGGAAGGATACACCTATGTTTCTAGCCTTTTGCTTTAATCATAGAAGTACAAATTTTCCCTTAAATCATCTAAATCCCTTTCTGTTTTTTCAGCTTGTAGCCTGGGTCAGTTTTTATTTAGGCCATATATTTTCCACTGCCAGCTTGCTAGCCCTGTTATAGCATCAAATGTCTTATAATCTATCTTAAGACTGAGACAGGCACAGCACCCAGTGCACGTCCATCAATTTATCAATGTGAAAGGGTAAACCAATATTTTCATCAATGATAAATTTTCGACCATACTGGGAAATGAACCCAGGACCCTTAGCTCAGTAGGGAGACACGCTACCAACTGAGCAAAGGTGTCTGACTCGTAAATCACCTAGATATTATAAAAAACCTTTAACTCAAAATATGAACTTTTTGACTCGTAAGAAATATGCCGATAGTAATTTTCGTCTTAATTTGGTAAAAAACAATATTAAAAAATATCAAATAACTTCTTAGAAAAATCCTATATTTCTAAACGTCTGAAACGAATTTAAATGCTTTACTATACAGTGTTCTTAACAGGAGATGGTAGAACTAGACTTTACGACACTAATTACTGGATTATTTAAACAATAAAATAGGTTGACCATGCGAGCGGGTGATAATAGTTAATTTAACCACGTTCGAGCACGTCTGGTTTGTTAAATGTTTTATTTTATTAAATTTATTAAATATGTTATTTAGTCACAAAATATTTAGGGTGATGTTTTTATGTAACAAACATTTCAAGAGAATATATTAATATAAAAACATCTTTTTGGGAGGGAGGGGGGCCTAGAATAATATGTTACATATGGAAAAAAAATCTCTTTGATTTTAGATGGATATGTTAAAAATGACAAAAACTCCTTGGATCTAGGTAAACATACTAAATGTGTCAACAGTTATTTGAACTTAGAAAATTCTTCTGCAGTTAGTTGTTTAAGTCAGTGTTTTGTAAAAAAATTAAAAATTGATAAATAAATTAAATAAAACTGACATATTTGTTTGTCTTTTTTAAAAATCAAATACGTCAATTTTCTTACATAAGTGATGTGTATGTACATAAATGATCGCGAATTGTTACCAGTATATAAAACCTAAAAGTTTCCACGGTTGAGGTAGTTGCCGCCAAAAAGAGTAGATGACAGCACATTATATGATTACATTATCGTGCATCATTCAATCATTAACACGTTTCACACTACGCCGCTTTCTGTCCATGTATGTCACCAGCTTAGCAACTCAAGACTACTAACGTCACTCTAATATTACGTTGCCAGGAATGAGATTCCAAGATTCCAACTGGATACTTCTTTTGGCCTAACCTCCAGCTGCGCGTGCATATCAATGAAGGAGAAGGTGTATACTTAGTACTATTTAATGGATATTGATCAAATCTATCAAAAATAACAGATGCACATCACAATCATGACTTGACGTATGAATATGTGAAAATAGATATAGGAGCTTTAATAGCTGCCAGAGACTATTTCCATAAATTTTAACTATAGATAAACAATACCTTCCGCCAACCATTCATCTCGTATCCGGGAACAAATAATAAAGAGTAGAGAAATAAAAACAAATATTGGCATGCATGCTTTAATTTAATTCAGATTTTATGCCGGGTCTGGGCAATATATAGTGGTTTACTATCCTGCAACCAAACGCGTGTCGCCGAGTTATATTAAAAAACAAGTTCTCCACGTTCCGATCCTTTAAGCTGAAACCCGGTATTGGAACTTGAAGTTAAAAGTGTGATAAATAATGAAGGAAGTGTGATTGAATGGTGATAAGGCGTTAGACTCTTATTGCACAAGGTCACCGTCGAGTTGGAGGTCTAGGTTCAAGTTCTCACCAAGTACACCGAGGGTGGGGTTTCCACAAACGATTAACCACTAGTTTTAACATCCTCACTCCACGTGAGCAGTTCTTTTAACTATTCCCCTCATCCTTACCCCTTGGATTAATACCGTGACCCACACCGGTGGTCACAAGGTCCAATGCGTTATTTTTGTGTTACGGTGAACGTGAGATAAGATTTTTAATCCATATCGGGTGAAGTGAGGATGGTAATTCACCCTATCTTCACGCAAGTGCGGATACATTTCCTATTCAACTCTGCCTTACGCATCTTTATTTTGTTAAAGTGATTAGTGTATATGTAGCCTATAGCCTGAACGAGGTGAAAAAAAAGGAAATTATCACATAGTAAAATAAAATAAAAATTAATATAATATGATATAAAAAATTAGTACATTAAAAATCATATAAATAGAATAATATGTGTTTGAGTTAACGTTGTAGAACCGAAACTGAGAAAAACAGAAAAGAGAAACATCGTATACGCAATAAACGAATATTGAGGGTTCGCAAACGATTTTTTTTAAACTTTTATATAAAATATATGATGAATCTGAAGTTTTAAGGTGAGGGTGTAGGAAACGTGAGAAAATGTAGGTGATTTTGCAGTTTTTATACATGGCAACCTCAAACAGCTCAAGAATATCTGTCAAGGGTGTCCTGGAGTTTAATTGGTGATCATCCTCTGCCGCTATGCTCATGAAAGATATTTAACAACTGTTGATATCACCATGTGAAGAAAATTAAACTGTTTGTACTGAAGCAATATTTTATTTATTTTGGCAAAAAACAAGTTTTTTAAAAATAAAAACTGCAAAATCACTTACCTTTTATCGCGTTCCCTACATCCGTACCTTAACACGCGCTTGCACATGTTTTGTGACATTAAAAAGATATACAATATCTGATAACAAAATATATTTTGAAGATATTAGCACTGATTTGTTTCCTGCCAAAATGTATCAGCAAGAAGAAATTTCAACCACAAATCCAAAGAAATTTCACAAGGCTAATAACTTCACCCGGGAAAACACCGGTACTTGCAGCTCGTTAAGGAATAAAAATATACTTTTATATAAATTTCAAATACAAATTTCATAAACTCAAATATTTCGATGCTAAGCCCGATTCAATCCAGATTACGTTAGCTTATATTAGAACTAATAACTAAGCACATAATATTAAAGACTGAAAATAATATTAGTGGTAAAGCTACAGTGACCTTTATTACTAAATATTATGTATTAAATTTTCATAGGGGTGTGCAAAGAATAGATTTGTCTTTGAAATAAAATACTAGCTTCAACAAACCAACGGCTTCTACAATCACAAAGCTTTGCCAATAATATATTGACATCTAAAATACTCAATTTATGTTAAGTTATTACCATTTTGAGCTGTTACGTAATTAATTACCTACTCTATGGCATTGGGAGCTTGAAAGTTCATTACCGCACTTATAAAAGTACGCCACCTATCCCTCTCTCTCTCTCTCTAGTTCTATTCATTTCATCTCATTTACCCCTTAACTCCTTCAGGTTCATTCTAATGTTACTTGTGCAAACATACATTTTCAAAGTTATTTTAGTGCATACAGTTATATAAATAGGTCTGATATAATATATTTTGCAAGAAAAAAACAGTTAAGTGGATCCTTTCACAAGAACCGATGAGGCGCCGTGATATAGATGGCTCAGGCAATTTATTATTATTATTAGCACCGCGTCTTACTACCCGTTCGGGTTATACGCACTTACGTTAATGTGTAATGGGTAGAGTGATTGTGAGATGAAATGAAGGACCTACAGTTTAACGTGGAATCCGAACCACGGTGGCGACCTGGCATTCCCCACATCTCAGGCAATTTAGGCAATTTACATTGCGGATACGTTACGCAGGTTGCGTAAACATTGACTAGGCGTAGCCGGTACATCAATCGACGACTGGGACAAGAGGGTAATTAATATAAGCCCCAATTTTTATATGGACCCCAATTTCGACCACTAGCATTGACTGAAAGTCGCTCAAATTTGGCTTTGTATAAATATATTTTATTTGGTTTATTGATCAAAAAGTTATCAAAAGCTTACAAAAATACTTTATTATGGATTACTGTGTAATCTGTCTTTATATCATAAATTAAACGAACTGTACCGGTATATTTTATGACTGTAATATTTTTATTTATGGCTTTGTGGCCACATGAGCTTACACTTTTCAAAATAACGTTTTTTTTATGAAAACCAGAGTATTTAACTACCGATACATTCATTTGTACACATACAGTAGGGTTTTTGTGATTTCATCACCAGTGCACTGATCTGGGCACGATTACCTTAATAGGTGTCACACAACCCACTATACAATGTGAAGAAAGTCAAGTGCTGACTTGAGCACGATTGCCTTAATAGGTGTCACACAACCCACGATACAGTATGAAGAAAGTAAAGTACTGACTTGAGAACGATTGCCTTAATAGGTGTCACACAACTAATCATACAGTGTGAAGAAAGTCAAATACTGACCTGAGCACGATGACCTTGAAAGCTGGTCCAGCCAGTCCCTTGATGATGGCGGAGGCGTTCAGGTGACATCTCCCTTGAAGCACGACGCCATTCACCTGCGGATCAAACACGTTGTTAGCGTAACAAACTCAGGCATTAATTTATATCTCATATATGGCTGAATTGCAACACTTCTAAGACCTTAGCTACTTTGAAAAGAGACCTTCACGTTCAAACATTTTGTATCCTTAAGCCTAAGTAAAATGTTAATTTTTTAGGTATGTTGGATATTAAATTTTTTATCTTGACTGCAATTTATCCAAAGGTTTAAGAGTCAAGATCCAAGATTGTGTTAAGCATGTATTTAAAAATAAAAATATAAAAACTAGCCATTAAAATTAATCAATGCGCGACAACGCAGAAATAAGTACAAATATAGATAAAAGTGGCAGAATGTATAGTAAATAAGAATGAATTTTATCATTTTTAATTGTGATGCTGAGTTAAGGAATTACAAAAAATTTACCAAGGTAAATTAATAAATTTGCTTAAGGTGGGATTAAAGAGAACAGGTGCTAAATAAGATTTTTGCAGGTTTCATAACTTAAGATTTTTTTTACTAAAATAAATTTAATATTGCTTCAGTAGATAAGTTATTTTATATTTGTCACGGTTATCACGGGCTTGAAAGAAAACTTTGTAAATGATAGAAAGTTTATGTTAATATTCCATAACGCCAATAACAAACTTATAAAATAATCGTCTGAACGTATCCACTTAAGCAATATTTTATTTATTGTGGCCAAAATCTTTTGCTATAAAACTGTAAAATATGGACATTAATTCGCGTTCCGTTCCATCACTTCTTACAGACTACATAATGTTTAACACTTTATTAAACCACTAAAATTCACAAAATTATAATTAACCTCCAATAGATTTTTTAATGTAAATTATTTTTAGAATTTAAAAAAAATGAAAACATTTTTCAAGAATAAAATTAATTTCTTAATTGCTGGGAAAATAAAATAAAAATAAGAAAATGTATCCTATTTATTGCTTTAAAAACATTAAAGCTGTCCCATGGTTGAACAAATATAATTTATAAACATTATTTGACTTAGTTTGACCTGGCTTATCACAAAACATGGTAATTAAATTGGTAGTGGTTTCACGTAGTTCAAGCTTTTCCCCCCACCTCCTCTTTTATCTTAACAATAAATAATGGTCCATAGGTTTTCAACCGAACAAAAGATTACGCGACACATCATTAATCATAAGATATAAACGGTTCCCTCTCTTTTTCTCAGACAAAACGTAATCAAGGCATCATAGCATTAAGACACGAACTGGCAGCTTTGCTCGAGGCATGCTGAAAATATGTTAGGAGAATATTAAGGAACATCTTCTGGATGAATGTTTAACAGTCAGTCAGCCACCAAAAAGATAATTTTGTTTGCTCTTTTAGGACGTCCTTGAGGGGGAGGGGGGATACCTTACTAGAGTTACTTACACGTAGTCATGTGTCAATTCATGTGAGCTTCAAACTTTTGATCAATAATATCAATACCTATAAAATTACACTAATAATATAATTAAAAATTATCAAGGTTTACAGAAAAAAATATGCTTATATTTTTACATTCTCATATCAAGAGAAATTATTGTAATCGCAGAATTTTCTACCTCAAGATGATGATGGTGATGATGATGATGAATCTTTACATTTTTAGCCTGTCTGAACCTAAAAGGGGGATTTTACAATTCTGTATGTTTGTCTGCCCCTGTCCAAAGATCTGAAACCGTTTGATGGATTTTGTTCAAATTTTATATAGGGATGTTATAGGGCAATGTCCCCGGATTTTTTTTTTTAATTTTGACCCTAGCCCTTAAATTAAATGTAATTTACTGATGAGCGATTTTTTTAAATTACAAATTTTTCAAAAAATGCGGAATAAAAAATAATTATTTAGTAATCGCTTATGGTTTTAGGGATTAGTGTGGTTATATTTAGAGAAAGTGTACCCGTATTTGTGTGGAGGGAAAGTGGAAAACCACCCTCAGTATACCAGACTGAGATTCGAACTCAATCTCCCCGTCATCGGCAGTCAATTTTAATGAGAGAGTGGCGCGTTAGACCATGCGGCCACCGAAGTTAGTTAGGAGTTATATTTTTGTGTTTAAAGTCTCATTTATCAATATGAGAATAATTGATTTTATTTTTGATTTTTGATTTTTCAAGGTCCTAAATAAATAAAACTCTTTTCACGTGATTAGTAGATACTATTTAAATTCTTTTGAAAAAAAAAAACCCAACTAATTTTGAAAGAAAATGCAAAAAATACTAGTATTAGTAGCATATACTGACTTTAAAAAAAGTTATTGTTAGTCTAGTTTATGCCACTAGTATTGTTGTGAGGGTGAGGGTGCAGGTGGAACGAAAGAGTGAGCAAACCATTTGAGGGAGACACTTCTCCTCAGACCCGGAAAATTGGAATATCCATTCCTCCAAACTTTGCATCGAGTTGAGAAAGCAGTGGTTGGACTTGCAAATTAGTAACTCAGCTTCTAGAAAGCTTTTAGTGTTATGTTGAAGCTAGTCTGAGGATCATATCCAGAGCAGTATGAATATTCACATGCCGGCAGTACTCAGGGTCGTACCGAAGAGAAATTAAGTAGGGGTTCAAAACTCCAGCCCCCTTCGAAAATATTGTAAGTAATAAAAAAAATTGTTCTCCTCTTCGATATATAGGTTAGTATCTTCTTGGTGTTTTATAAAATTAAGGTGACTAAGATCGCAAATATGTTTAAAACAACCATACATTTATCAAGAGGTATTTAATGCGAGTAAAAATAATTGTTTGAGTACTCCCCAAAAAAGCCAAAAAGAGGTAGATTTCCCTCACCCTTTGTAAGATCAAAACAAATCTACGCACTGGCCAGACAGTATGTAGGCCAGAAACAAAATTATTTGGAATTTAAAGCATTTTAATTATTTAAATCTTATTCGCTATATTCTTATAAGGTGTTTAGTTAAAGTGAGTTAAACAATTCTTAATCTTTCAGCCGCCTCGGTGGCGTAGTTATCTAACGCGCTAGTTTCGTGTTGAGCTAGATTGCCGAGGACGGGGAGATCGACGTTCGAATCTAGCTTAGGTGAACTGGAGTGGTTTTTCCTAAAAGGGTTTTCACACTCCCTCCAAGAAAATTCGGGCTCACTTCCTCTATATTCAACCTTCCCAATTTTTTGCCCATTAGGGAATGCCAGGCCGCCACCGTGGTTCGGATTCCACGTTAAACTGTAGGTCCTTCATTTCATTTCACAGATCACCCTACCATTACACATTAGCGTAAGTGCGTATAACCCGAACTGGTAGTAAGACGTGGTGCTAATAATAATAATAATAATAATAAATAATAATAATAATAATAATAATAATAATAATTTAGCCCATTAGTGTAATTAGTACTTATGCGTATAACCCGAACGGGTAGTAAGACGTGGTGCTAAATATTATAACCTATTATTATTGAATTCTTAATCTTTCCAAGCAAAATATTAATTTTATCAGAATGGTTTTCTAATTCAATCCAAAGAATTCAACATTTTTTCCCCCGGTGATAGAGTGGTAGACAACCTGGGGCATGTAAATACATCTACGCTACTCTTGCAATGGACTAAACTGCCAATGGTTTGATCCCAGTTGGGTGTACAGAGGGCTGTTTTCCCTAAACGTTTTCCCATTCTTTCTCCACGCAAATGCAGCACACTTCCTCTAAAATTAAACATTCCTCATCCCATTAACGTAACTAGAACATAAGCGTATAACCCCAATTGGTAGTAAGAAGTAAGGGTACCCGTCATTTGGCCTAAAAGGCATTTGGCCTAAAGTGTAGGCTAAACGCCTTTAGGTACTGTTAGTTGTTTCATCTGAATATAGATAGCACATATAAATTATAATGACGCATTAAATAAATTTTGCCAGTAAATATTACAATGGTCATATATATATATATATATATATAAACTTAAATTATGGTTTTGACTA